>JAXIVJ010009219.1:0-5000 GCA_036785665.1 Chirona hameri
TTCGAAAGCGTGGTGAAATTCGGGATAGATTCCATCATCCGGTTGCAGTCCCTGGCTGACAGCGGCAGCGTGGGTGTCCCCAGATTCAAGCTGCTCTTCTCCATCCCGTTTGCGCTCGATCGATCACTAATCAGCTTATCGCTGGGTAAACAGATCGGACACGCGGCGCACACCGCCGGGAGCGACATACGCGGCGCACGGCGCTCTGAATGCGTCACTCATCGTCGCTCAAACGCCGGCGGCGCTGCAAATGGGTCGGCGCTCGACCGCCATTGTCAACAGACGCCGCCAGCGGCGCACAATAGAACACTAATTAGCTATCATCGAGGCGGCAGTTCCGGCGCGAGGCGCGCCTCGATCGCCGCGCCGTGCGCCTCGATCGCCGCGCCGTCGCCTGGTGCTGATCGGTCGCCGCCGGCGGCTGCAAAGTTGGTGAGAGGCCGGCGCCGGCGGCTGCAAAGTTGGTGAGAGGCCGGCGCCGGCGGCTGCAAAGTTGGTGAGAGGCCAGCGCCGGCGACTGCAAAGTTGGTGAGAGGCCAGCGCCGGCGGCTGCAAAGTTGGTGAGAGGCCGGCGCCGGCGGCTGCAAAGTTGGTGAGAGGCCAGCGCCGGCGGCTGCAGAGTTGGTGAGAAGCCAGCGCCGGCGGCTGCAGAGTTGGTGAGAGGCCGGCGTGGTTGGCTGCAGAGTTGGTGAGAAGCCAGCGCCGGCGGCTGCAGAGTTGGTGAGAGGCCGGCGCCGGCGGCTGCAAAGTTGGTGAGAGGCCAGCGCCGGCGGCTACAGAGTTGGTGAGAGGCCAGCGTCGGCGGCTGCAAAGTTGGTGAGAGGCCAGCGCCGGCGGCTACAGAGTTGGTGAGAGGCCAGCGTCGGCGGCTGCAAAGTTGGTGAGAGGCCGGCGTCGGCGGCTGCAAAGTTGGTGAGAGGCCGGCGTCGGCGGCTGCAAAGTTGGTGAGAGGCCGGCGTCGGCGGCTGCAAAGTTGGTGAGAGGCCGGCGCCGGCGGCTACAGAGTTGGTGAGAGGCCAGCGTCGGCGGCTGCAAAGTTGGTGAGAGGCCGGCGCCGGCGGCTACAGAGTTGATGAGAGACCGGCGCCGGCGGCTGCAAAGTTGGTGAGAGGCCCGCGTCGGCGGCTACAGAGTTGGTGAGAGGCCAGCGCCGGCGGCTGCAAAGTTGGTGAGAGGCCGGCGCCGGCGGCTGCAAAGTTGGTGAGAGGCCCGCGCCGGCGGCTGCAAAGTTGGTGAGAGGTCGCCGCCGGCGGCTGCAAAGTTGGTGAGAGGCCCGCGCCGGCGGCTGCAAAGTTGGTGAGAGGCCAGCCCCGGCGGCTGCAAAGTTGGTGAGAGGCCGGCGTCGGCGGCTGCAAAGTTGGTGAGAGGCCGGCGCCGGCGGCTGCAAAGTTGGTGAGAGGCCAGCCCCGGCGGCTGCAAAGTTGTTGAGAGGCCGGCGCCGGCGGCTGCAAAGTTGGTGAGAGGCCCGCGCCGGCGGTTGCAGAGTTGGTGAGAGGCCGGCGTCGGCGGCTGCAGAGTTGGTGAGAGGCCGGCGTCGGCGGCTGCAGAGTTGGTGAGAGGCCGGCGAGTGAGGACTTGAACAATGAGCAGCACTCCGCAGCAGTGCAGCACGAAACAACAGCAGCCGGGCGGGACCGCAGGCGGAAACGCCACCGGCCGGGCACTGCAGCCGGGCACTGCAGGCGGAAACGCCACCGGGAAAACCGGCGCAGTGGTGACCAATGAATTGGCCCTAATTTCGGTAAAGTTGTTGCCGCTGCCATCTCTCATATCCCGGGTGTAGCTCGGACGCTTGGCGGGAGTGGGCATACCGTTAGGACCGTATAAGGAGTCACCATGATGGAGAGGCACCGAGGTGCAGACCCCACTTTTGGGCAGAGGGAGGTGGCAGACGCAGAGCAGACCTGTAATCTGTATGTATGATGGTGTAGTGGTAGACTGAGGGGCGAGGGTGCAGATGCTCGATCGACGCGCCACATGTCGAGACAGCTGATCGAGCGGACGGCATGTGGCGTGTGGACGAGGCAAACGAAAGCTTGGTCGAACAGCATACTAACATACTGACAAGAATATCTTTCCATCGCAATACCGTCATAAAGTGCAGAAATCTTTTGAAAAAGAGCAAATACAGTTGCATTTTTATTGCAAAAACTAGATCGGTTGCAATTTAAACCACTCCATCCACGCATATGGATAAACATTGTGAATCATAGCTGATATATCGAACGCCAAGACCTCACGAATTCCTTGATAAGTTTACCTACAACTCGTAATAGACATTGCGCCAGACACGGGCGCTGTAACTTGAAACCTTGGCAGGGCGGGCAGGCCTGATCGTTTAAACTGGTCTGCCCACTGCTCGGCCTCCCCATTGTTGAGCTGCTGTCCCCGGAATGCAGGGTCGGGACCGCGCAGCTGCCGCTTCAGCCCGCACAAACTACACCCTCCGTACAAAACCATTCACTCCAGCTATAGACGCCCAGACTCCCGCTCGCTCCCCAATCCTTCCGCCTTCTGGCTCCCCTCTGCCCGGATTCCACCGGACCCGCCAGCAACAGAGCGGTGGCGATTCAGGGGCATTTGAGCACGCGGCAGCAACACGCCACGGTGCACATCGATAGCGAGGCAAACTCGGCAGCAATCGACAATGTGCATACGCCGGAAAAATAACGATCAATAAAAATCCATTGCGTGGCGGCACGTATTCGGCTGACTTTTGCGGAGACCCACAGCAAGTTACTGTTGCGTGCATTCGATGTGGCGCCACAATCAGCGGCCGGCACGCAGCGTGTCAAACTGACGTGTCAAACTGACGTGTCAAACTGACGTGTCAAACTGACGTGTCAAACTGACGTGTCAAACTGACGTGTCAAACTGACGTGTCAAAGTGACGTGTCAAACTGACGTGTCAAACTGATGTGTCAAACTGACGTGTCACAATGACGTGTCACAATGACGTGTCACACTGACGTGTCACACTGACGTGTCACACTGACGTGTCAAACTGACGTGTCAAAGTGTCACAGGATTGTCAAGCGACCGAAACGCGTGAAGATGCGTCAGATATGCCAGACGAGAGGCTATGACCGAGGATCGCCCTCTGGAGTCTGGCCAGTGTGCCCTATGACTGAGGATCGCCCTCTGGAGTCTGGCCAGTGTGCCCTATGACTGAGGATCGCCCTCTGGAGTCTGGCCAGTGTGCCCTATGACTGAGGATCGCCCTCTGGAGTCTGGCCAGTGTGCCCTATGACTGAGGATCGCCCTCTGGAGTCTGGCCAGTGGCCACACGAACATGAGCTGACGACCAGACAGGGGTTCTCTCTCGGACAGCTGGCGCTCATACAGAGCATTTCATCACGCTGAAGGTTGCTCTGTTGAACAATGGCGAGTCCTACGTTGCACGGCGTTGCACGGCGTTGCACGGCACGGCGTTGGCAGGTGCACGTCACTGCACACGTCACGGCACGGCGTTGTCACGTGCACGTCACTTTTGCAAGGCACATGGATGACAGCAAAAGCAACAGGAATTGGTCAGTACCAAGAAATGCGGAAGTCTATGATGAAATGTTAAAAAGACACAATTCCGAATCCCTAAAAAACAGTAAAACATCTTTTTGGGCGATGACCGAGCGGGCGCGCACTGGTAAAGCTAACACAGGTTTGATATATGAAACGGTACGGGAGCACACGTCGTATTCATACATAGTCCTTTTAGTCCTTTTAGTCCTTTTAGTCCTCCATAAAAATTGACAGGCCTCGATGCATGCCAACATAAAAATTAAGTTTGATTAAATTGTACATGATCTCCTTTCTCGAATCCGCCAAAAGGGAGCACGTCCTGAGCGGCTGCATGCTTTAGCGTATACAAACGAATGCTTAGATAAATCAAGCCATTTTTTATTTTAAAAAAATGATCTTTGTTCATTTCGACGTCTGCGGGTGCCACGCGCTGTGGTACCACCCCTATCAGAACGCATCATAACAAAATAAAAATTGATTTGATGGTCCTATCCATTGGTGAAAACCCGATCTCAATCGGAGCAGTGGTTGCAAAGTTATTAGCTTCCAAAAAAGCGTCTGTATGGCCGGGTCGGGCCGGGTCAAATGCAAATGTGTCTAGTAAGTTGACAAGAAACCTCACGGGCGCTTCGCGCCCGCTCGGTAATAACGAACATCGAGCCAATAATCGGCTCCCGTTTAGCTTGCCGGCTGTTTGACAGAGCTGCTTGCCGTATCATGTTGCCGTGTGCTCGGCAGTCACGTGACACAGCTGAACAGCTGACGCAACCCTTCGGTCCGGTGCCATCTCGCACTACACGGACACGTGACCAGTGGACACAATGCCAACTGAGCATCCAATGCATAGGTGGATTGAGATGCATATGTGGATTGAGATATGGTGACAAGCCATTGGCAATCCCACCGCTTAGACAGCGCTGTGCCTTCGGGAAGTCATATGTATTGTGGATCAACCGAACAGCAACATAATCAATATAGCCCGGAGAAATTGGCATTGTTTTAATGTGAGGAAATGTCAGGAATAGTTACCCATTGGAGGAAACAAGATCATTATAGAACATTGCATCAGGGAACATTGCATGCATATTACTAACACTTGTTAGTCATGTGCATTTTTTCTGTTTATCTTGTCTATTCTGTTGGAAGTTCTAGTTTTTGCAAAGCGCATAATTCTCCATCGTCGCGATGTAAAATACACCAGGTTAGCGGCGACACCACCAGGGACGGGGGGGGGGGGGGGGCAGGAGGGGAAGTCGCCCCCCCCTGTCGTCGGGCAGGGTGGGGGGGGGGGCAGGAGGGGGAAGTCGCCCCCCCCCCCCCTGTCGTCCGGCAGGGGGGGGGGGGCAGGAGGGGAAGTACGACAGGGGGGCCCTGTCGTCGGGCTGGGGGGGGGGGGGAAGTCGCCCCCCCCCCCCCCCTGTCGCCGGGCAGGGGGGGGGGGGGGCAAACATATATGTTTGCCCCTCCTGTCATTTAAGGAG
>JAXIVJ010009219.1:10000-52007 GCA_036785665.1 Chirona hameri
CCCGCCAATGGCGGGTTAAGATATAGATGTACGCTTTTTCCAATATGTGTTCTATCGAATACTCGATAAACAACTATGGGGGGATCGTAAAACGATAAACTGCTGCTGTAGGCGCCCATTGGCGGATCCAGAGCCGTTTTTCTTAGGGGGAGGTAATTTTTTTGGGGGGGAGGAAATTCGAAAAATATCACATAATTCTGAAAACTCATCGGATTTCACTTGCTTATGCATTGATAGCTGATTTAAAACAAACTTTCATAAGTAAAAGTTGCTTAGATTTTCTTCTATATCAGGAAATGTGTCAATTTTGCGCCGATTTCCGGCATTTTTTTTTGGGGGGGGGGGCATGGCCGCTTTACCCCACCCCCCCCCCCCCCCCAGATCCGCTAGTGTAGGCGCCAGATGACCACTTGTGGTCGGCAAGCTCGAAAACACAAATTATTTTCATTAAATAGTTGTGTCCATCCAAAGCAAAAGCATTTGCGGACAACGTAAAAATGTCTGGTATTAAGCGGACGTTTATGTAATGGGCCGTGAGTGTTATATGGGGGCTGGAAATTGAGAATGATGGATGAGCATTGTGACATTAAAATGTGTGAACGGTTGTTTGTAAATAACATCAAAGTTAAAGTGCCAGAAAGCTGCCATGCCGCTATATTGGAAGATCATTTGTTTAGTGCGTGCGACTTCTCGCGACTTTATTTTTGGGCCGAATCTTGCTTGGTCGTCTGTGTCTTAGATTTTCTCAAAACAGGCGATCGATTTTTCATTAATTTGTCTACCATAAATCAGTATTTTAAATTTGTATATATTTGTGCTCTAAAATACAGATAGATATGATGTATAATTATTTTGGTTTGTAAATAATAAAAAACGGTCGCCACGGATATACCTAACGAGTCCGTTACAAGCAAAAATGAGCTGTTGGTACGTCGATAGCTTCAAGCGTGTATAAAACATCTGAACTTTAAGGTAAATGCAAGAATCTAGCAAATTTGCCTATAACATATTTTATTAATATTACTGCCCATTGGAACGATATCAATGGACTGTGGGAGAAGAAAAAACAAACAGAGTAAGTGTGACTGTTGTGGACAAGAACAGGTGAAATTAAAATAAGTCATCTCAACAAGTCTGCCCCCCCCCCAGTCAAATTTATTTAGACGAGTCCCTGTGGTGACGACGTCCATGCCTGTAAAGCCGATTATGTAAATAGCCAGTGCAGAGCCCATGCGACAGCGGCGGCAGCAGAGCCGTGCCTGAGGACACCGCAGCACCCGGCCGGCCGCCTATTTGGCCGGCCGGTCGGCGCCGTGTGTGTGTGTGTGTGTGTGTGTGTGTGTGTGTGTGTGTGTGTGTGTGTGTGTGCGTGTGCGTGTGCGTGTGCGTGTGCGTGTGCGTGTGCGTGTGCGTGTGCGTGTGCGTGTGCGTGTGCGTGTGCGTGTGCGTGTGCGTGTGCGTGTGCGCGCGCGCGCGTGTGTGTGTGTGTGTGTGTGTGTGTGTGTGTGTGTGTGTGTGTGTGTGTGTGTGTGTGTGTGTGTGTGTGTGTGTGTGTGTGTGTGTGTGTGTGTGTGTTGATCCTGTTGTTGATCCAGCGTCGGCGCTGATTCGGGGGACGTCCGCGCCGTCCCCCGGGTCCCGGCCTGTCTGCGCCGGTGGGACGCCAGCGGCGGCGGGCAACACCTCCGCCAGCCGCCGCCGCCCCCACCCTGGGGAGCCGCCGCCCCCACCCCAGGGAGCTGCTGCCCCCACCCCGGGGAGCTGCCGCCCCCACCCAGGGGAGATGCCGCCCCCACCCAGGGGAGATGCCGCCCCCACACAGTACACGCCTCCCCCACCCCGGGGAGCTGCCGCCCTCACCCCAGGTAGCTGCTGCCCCCACCCCGGGGAGCTGCCGCCCCCGCCCCAGGGAGCTGCCGCCCCCACCCCGGGGAGCTGCCGCCCCCACCCAGGGGAGATGCCGCCCCCACACAGTACACGCCTCCCCCACCCCGGGGAGCTGCCGCCCTCACCCCGGGGAGCTGCCGCCACCACCCCGGGGAGCTGCCGCCCGCACACAGCCCACACACGTCCACGGTCCAACCCAGGCAGAGTCCAGGCTGGGGTCCCGCAGACAATGCAAAGATGCGGGACGGTGCAGCGTGGTGGGGACGGTGGGCACAGCGTGAGAGCTGTAGTCTTATAATGACAGGTTCAGATCTTACCGGGGCACTCACCGGCGTGAGTTCGATCCCGGCTAGTCGCGCAGCTTTTTGCCACGTGCCATCGGCAGGGACGCTCCCTGTGACTCGCTCAGTCGTTCTACTAATGAACCGCACTGCACTCAATTCCGTAACGACCCATCCATTAGAGCGACAAGCACATGGCATTGTGTACTCTGCGGCCAGAGTCCATTGTACCGTCCCCATACCGTCCCGTACTGAGTCCATTCCACCGCCCCGTACCGTCCCGTACTGAGTCCATTCCACCGCCCCATACCGTCCCGTACTGAGTCCATTCCACCGTCCCCATACCGTCCCGTACTGAGTCCATTCCACCGCCCCATACCGTCCCGTACTGAGTACATTCCACCGCCCCATACCGTCCCGTACTGAGTCCATTCCACCGCCCCATACCGTCCCGTACTGAGTCCATTCCACCGTCCCCATACCGTCCCGTACTGAGTCCATTCCACCGTCCCCATACCGTCCCGTACTGAGTCCATTCCACCGTCCCGTGTCGTCCCGTACTGAGTCCATTCCACCGTCCCCATACCGTCCCGTACTGAGTCCATTCCACCGTCCCGTGTCGTCCCGTACTGAGTCCATTCCACCGCCCCATACCGTCCCGTACTGAGTCCATTCCACCATCCCGTGTCGTCCCGTACTGAGTCCATTCCACCGTCCCGTGTCGTCCCGTACTGAGTCCATTCCACCGCCCCATACCGTCCCGTACTGAGTCCATTCCACCGTCCCCATACCGTCCCGTACTGAGTCCATTCCACCGCCCCATACCGTCCCGTACTGAGTACATTCCACCGTCTCGTGTCGTCCCTTACTGAGTCCATTATACCGTCCCCATACCGTCCCGTACTGAGTCCATTCCACCGTCCCGTGTCATCCCGTACTGAGTCCATTCCACCGTCCCGTGTCGTCCCGTACTGAGTCCATTCCACCGCCCCATACCGTCCCGTACTGAGTCCATTCCACCGTCCCCATACCGTCCCGTACTGAGTCCATTCCACCGCCCCATACCGTCCCGTACTGAGTCCATTCCACCGTCCCCATACCGTCCCGTACTGAGTCCATTCCACCGCCCCATACCGTCCCATACTGAGTCCATTCCACCGTCTCGTGTCGTCCCTTACTGAGTCCATTGTACCGTCCCCATACCGTCCCGTACTCAGTCCATTCCACCGTCCCGTGTCATCCCGTACTGAGTCCATTCCACCGTCCCGTGTCGTCCCGTACTGAGTCCATTCCACCGTCCACATACCGTCCCGTACTGAGTCCATTCCACCGTCCCGTGTCGTCCCGTACTGAGTCCATTCCACCGCCCCATACCGTCCCGTACTGAGTCCATTCCACCGTCCCCATACCGTCCCGTACTGAGTCCATTCCACCGTCCTGTGTCGTCCCGTACTGAGTCCATTCCACCGTCCCGTGTCGTCCCGTACTGAGTCCATTCCACCGCCCCATACCGTCCCGTACTGAGTCCATTCCACCGTCCCCATACCGTCCCGTACTGAGTCCATTCCACCGTCCCCATACCGTCCCGTACTGAGTCCATTCACCGCCCCATACCGTCCCGTACTGAGTCCATTCCACCGCCCCATACCTTCCCGTACTGAGTCCATTCCACCGTCCCCATACCGTTCCGTACTGAGTCCATTCCACCGTCCCGTGTCGTCCCGTACTGAGTCCATTCCACCGTCCCGTGTCGTCCCGTACTGAGTCCATTCCACCGTCTCCATACCGTCCCGTACTGAGTCCATTCCACCGTCCCGTGTCGTCACGTACTGAGTCCATTCCACCGCCCCATACCGTCCCGTACTGAGTCCATTCTACCGTCCCGTGTCGTCCCGTACTGAGTTCATTCCACCGTCCCGTGTCGTCCCGTACTGAGTCCATTCCACCGTACCGTGTCGTCCCGTACTGAGTCCATTCCACCGTCCCCATACCGTCCCGTATTGAGTCTATTCCACCGTCCCGTGTCGTCCCGTATTGAGTCCATTCCACCGTCCCCATACCGTCCCGTACTGAGTACATTCCACCGTCCCGTGTCGTCCCGTACTGAGTCCATTCCACCGCCCCATACCGTCCCGTACTGAGTCTATTCCACCGTCCCCGGCCCCGTCTGTCTGTCGGCCGCCTGGTCGTACAGAGTCGATACTGGCGCTGATGACACCGGTTTATGAGCGGCGCGCCGACGCCGAATGGCCTGGACACGACACGGATCATCATCGGTAAACAGCGGCATTGCCGGCCGCCGGCGGACGCGCCTCCGCACTTCACCGAACTGCGTGCAATTAGGGCGAATTCAGTGCGATACAGCGGGCGGTTATCGATCTTACCGCGCTGCGGGTCCGGCGGGTCCGGCGGCTCCACTGGTGGCGGTATGCGGGGCGGGCGGGCTGTAGGCGGCGTATTTCGATGCTGTTGGCGGCGTATTCGCTGTGCGTTTGGGGTCCGTGGTGGCGGTGCCGGATGTTTGCCACGCCCGGCGCCAAGGCATAGCTGGACACGTACGGAATGGCCGAACACACGAGACAAAACGGCAAATGTATCTGCCACTTTAATGCTGGGGTTTCGCATGCAGCACGCTATGTATTTATCATCTGTATTCATGCATTTATTTCATTATCATGTATTTATAACATGATCCAGTTTTTTTTAGGGGGCTTCTGACAGAAGCCGTCGTCGAGAGGCTTCTGACGACGAAACAAAATTGGGTGGTAGAATGAAGAATCCATGGTATGATTCCTTTTCACTTCCACGCTCCTTTTTCCTTCTCACCCAGTCTCCAATAATCGACCAACCCGATTCGCCCTGCGGTATAGTCTTTGACAGGAAGTTTCCCACATCGTGTTATGTGAAAACTTACACATCGTATCGCCGTTGTCTGGAGAATAAAACAGTCGACAAGTCTGAAATTTGACCCACCGGCCGCATCCGCCTCCGTCTGTTCCTTTCCATGCCAACGCAGCGTGCCAAGCGACTATCGAAAGTGACATTTATTGATCGGAGTCGTTCAACTTCGAGCCACAAGTAGCTCGGTCGAGAGGTCTTTTCCGCCGACATCAGCAGTCGGCAGTCCGTGGACTGTGTGTCTGCCTCGCTCAGTCCCGCTGCTACGGAGCGTAGCGCTCCCGCTGCACCGTCGCACCGGAGGCCGTCCGCCCGGCTCAGCCCAGCGCGGCGGCCGGCCAGCCGTCGGCGCCGATTCCTTAATGGCGGTAACGGGCCGTTCTTGTCACAGATAACGACTCTGGCCACGGTATCCGGCCATTTCTGGAACGAGGCTGACCATTTGCCCGACTTCTGTCGGAGCGGGAGAAACATCTCCGCGTCTACGGCAAGCCAGCCCCAGCAGCGGAAAGATGGTATACCACCGCCGCCGCCTCCGACACCACCGCCGCCGCCTCCGACACCACCGCCAACCCGCCTCCGCCACCGCCACCGCCACCGCCACCGCCACCGCCACCACCGCCTCCGACACCACCGCCACCCCGCCTCTGACACCGCCGCCACACCACCACCCCGCCACCGCCGCCGCCTCCGACACCACCGCCGCCGCCTCCGACATCACCGCCGCCGCCTCCGACACCGCCACCGCCACCGCCATCGCCACCGCCCGCCACCGCCATCGCCACCCCGTCACCGCCATCGCCACCGCCCACCCCGTCACCGTCACCGTCACCGTCACCGTCACCGTCACCGTCACCGTCACCGTCACCCCCACCGCCACCGCCACCGCCACCGCCACCGCCACCGCCATCGACATCGCCACCGCCACCGCCATCGCCACCGCCGCCTCAGACACGGGCCGACCTGACGCGTCAATCGGACCGGAAACACAACCGGAAGTGGGCGGCGTCGGCGGCGCACGGTCCGGAGGCTGTACTCTCACAGAGCACCGGCTGCGGCTCGGCGCGAAGAGGGTCAGTGGAGGGTCAGCGGAGGGTCAGCGGAGGGTCAGCGGAGGGTCAGTGGCAGCGGAGGGTCAGCGGAGGGTCAGTGGAGGGGAGGGTCAGTGGAGGGTCAGTGGAGGGTCAGCGGAGGGTCAGTGGAGGGTCGGCGGAGGGTCAGTGGAGGGTCAGTGGAGGGGAGGGCCAGTGGAGGGTCAGCGGAGGGGCAGTGGAGGGTCAGCGGAGGGTCAGTGGAGGGTCAGCAGAGGGTCAGCGGCGCTGAGGGCGGCTCGCTGCGGCACGGCACGTCGGCGGTGGTCCTGCGCTGACGAGTTAACCACCACGGGAGCTGGCGGCCCTCCCAAAGCCAGCAGAGATCAGTCAGCGATGGAGAGACAATTCGCCGCGATGTTGCCAGGTGATGAGGGCTATCCAATTAGCCAGCGTTGGCTGGTGTTAGGAGGCGTACGCGCGTGACACTGGCGCCAACAGCGGCGCTGGCGGCGGGCCAGGCTGCACGCAGCCACAGGTCAGCTGAGTGGCCGCGGTAACGGGTGGCGGTGACTGGCGGTGACGTGGCACCGCAGACTGGTGTGAACAGCAGGACACGGATGGAGCTCATTTCCAGAATCGGAATCGCAAAACACAAATTCGTGCACTGAGACCTCAAAGAACACTTGAACAGGTATCAACTTGGCTTTTCACGGCTTCAGTAGGTCAAAGTATAGCACATGTCCAATAAGCACTTCTAGACTGCGGACAATAGCTAGAGACGGCGTGAAACTGCAACATTGGTCTCGTCACCCAGTCTGAATGTTGATTAGATGTACGCCTCTGGTTACTGAAAACTGCTGTTTTATTCAAATCGGCACTAAATGGCTTTTGGCGAGAAAATCACAGACCGTGTGGAGCATATGGCATGTCCTATTACCATGCCTATTGCCCCTGCACCAAGGCGGCAAGCAAGGCGCTATGCTCTGAGAAGGGTGTCTGTGATCATCTGAGCTGGGTCAGTGCTGCATCTCCACCCAAGTCTATATCACATCGAGTCCAATGCTGCTTAGTAAATCGATTTGGGCTGGCAAAAACTAGCCTCTGGTACGCCAGACATAACGCCACTAACAGACCCCGGAATAACCACAGATACCAGGCCATTGAAAGGGAACATGCCAAATGAGGCTGCGACATCCGACATCAAAGAGCTGACTCTGATGTCCCCATCGGAATCTCTACATTGGTGTCTCGCTAATGGATAACTATATAAGAGCCGTGACGCCAGTCGGCCGGACAAAGCCCTCAGTCGTTTACCAGCTCACGGCTCGGCACGTGCCGGGGTCTCCTGGTGCCGAAACTGTGGAGCAAAACTGGCCAGTGACGTCACTGTCACCAATTTATGAAGTCGCTCGCTGCATATCGCCCGTCTCCGTCGCCGCTCGTTAGCACTGGTGGCGTCAATGGGAGATGTGAAGGGTCCTCTCGACCGAGATATGAAGAGACGCGGGCCAGGAGAGGCGCGGCGGCGGCTGGCTGGTGGCGGAGGGAAGGACCTGTGACCCAGCCAAGTATGGTGCAGTGTCTATAAGCGACAGCATATGTTGATTGGAAGCTGCAACGTCCATGTTTTGAGCTTATTGCTTGTCGAATGTTTTTCCCAGGTACCAAGATGCCGCGCCACTTTATTCTATTTAAAGGGATTATACGGGTTTTTCCTAGAATAATTGAGTTACATAGTACAACGTACCTATAAAGGTGGTAGAAGTCCCACGGTAGCCACATTTTTCTGGAAATGACCTCTTCTGCACGTAAGGACATTCCAAAGTGCGCGGTGATGCCACCGCGTATTTTCTGCTGGACCGGCTGAGGCAGAGCCAGTCATCTCTTTTATGCTAATAAAAACACCTCATTTATGGCATATTTCCGGTAAAATAAGCAATATTTGAAAGAAAATAAACTTGTTTTGTTCCAACGACAGCAGCAGTTACCTAGTTTTCCCATAAAATTCTATATTTTTCATGAATTTTCATGCCAAAAAAAATAATACACCACCACCAAATTCTCAACGCTAAAGGCCAGAGAAAAGAAAACCACAAAAACACAAAACCTCAACGAACAGTGTGTAGTAATACAAAGTCCCGTCAGTTTTGAATTGCATAATAATTTTGTGATCCAGTGTAGGACTTGCAGATAATTCAAAACTCTAAAATTGATCTTAAGATAAAAGTGGTGGACAGAAGTGCCGATCAAGTACTCGTTATCTGATACTAGTCTCGAAAAACGCCCAAGTTTTAACGCTGATAATTGCTGAAATAATGGACTAAATGAGCATTGAGATCCCTGTTATATGTCCTAAGCGTGTTTAAAGCTCATACAACTGCAAAAGAGTGCATTCACTTTCAGGACGGAAACCCATATAATCCCTTTAATCGGCCAAAGGCTATAGCGGCCAAAGCTGTAGCGTTCCGTTTTTATACAAAAAGCGAATAAATGGAAGTCAAATAAGCAGGCAGTGATGTGACGTCATAACAGTGATGGCATAACACTAACCAAATGCAAGGAAAGCTTCGTTTTCGAAGCCTACGCTTCATTTCAAACCAAACTTTGGCGAAGTTGCCGTGCCAACGCCCCTGTAGCCTTGCCGTGTATTCGAGCCGTTTGCCTGAATACTCGTGAGGCACGCCATTAAACACATGGAACAGAGGTAAATGTCAGAAATAAAGCAGCTGGGTATTACCCGCAGGTAATAGCTTGTGTCGTGTGCAGCCATTTGAAATTGTCACGCAATAATAATCCACAAACACGAGATAACGTATAAAATACAAAAGCAATATTTTTTAGCGGAGCCCAATATGCGGCATTGGTGGAGGCCACATTGCGCATTGCCACCGACGAGTGTTTGTTCTGCACGCCCGGTTAGCGACCCTTCCATTGGCCGGCGCCGCATACTGTGGGCGTGACGTCACCGATTGTCCCGAGGAGCAAACACAATAAATCCATGGCCGGACTCCGGCCGGCGCGCGCTCCGAGCAGGACCCGCTCCACGATTGACTCTGTCGGGCAAACAACACCGCCGAGGATCAGCGGCGTCGAGCGGACCGGCCACCACCGGCGATCAGCGGCGTCGAGCGGACCGGCTGGCAGCTGCCCCACTCACTGGACCGACAGCTGTCTGTCCGCAGTCCACTCGGCCAGTTTTTCAGAGCTACAATTTGCTCGGTCGGCTGCTCTTAATCGCGATAAAGATACAAAATACCCTCAGCAGTGAAGTGCAACGTTCCTAAAGCTAACGACAATCCGAAGACATCACTGCATGTGAACACCAACTGCCAAACACCCAATACAATGAGGTGTTTTCGTTTCCGATTCCCGTGTTTTCGGACAAAACAGAGTATCGATTTACGACATGTTTTAATTCCACGCCCAACGAGTTTGATCACGCTCAACAGCGCCCAAACGCCCGATCCCGACCATCCCTCGGGCTCAGGACAAGGAGCAGTGAACAGCGAGGAGCGGCGCAAAAACTCCGTCTGATCTGAATCGGACACGGCGGGATTCCGCTCACTGGGTGACAACAAAGGCGGCGAAGGATGCAGCGCCTGGTGAACGGCCCTGTAACACACCACCACAGCCACCAGAGCTCGCAGTGCGCAGCCTGTGGAGATATCGGCTAGGGCGTGGAGCACAAACCTGAAGGGGCGTGGATGTTGACAGGGCGTGTTGACATGTTGACAGGGCGTGTCCGGCGCTGTTCAGGCACATGTCCAGTGCGGTCGCGCGCGGAGACGCGCTGCGGTATACCACCGAGACATCGAGGAACAGCAGCTATCAGCCACTGGAGAGAAGGGCCCGACAGGGGCGTGCTAACGCCAACGACGACTCGGAATGAACGATGCCATTGCCAACAGCAGGGGAACTACTGTGTAGTTGGAATACATAATGGGCATATTTTTGTAGTAGCTTTATCTGTCAATCCGCCACAAATCGAGAATCGCTGATTATTTTTGAAGAAAGTTAACGTGTCTGTCTTTACTCATCATAGAAGGAAGACTTCCACGCGCCTTTTCCGCGTAAAACAACTTTAACAACATAGCACACTAACCACTATTTACTCAAACGGCACGGAGTACAGTCATACGGCTCGCTTTTTATACAGACACAGACTTTGCAGCAGCGCCTGGGCAAATGTCTGACCGTCCAGCCGGCGCTGATGGGGGCCAATCGGGTACTCGTCGCAGTCTGCTCCGAAGTGGACCCATGCCGCTTTGTGAAAGCCTCTGCAGATCTCGTAAGAGGCTCCTAGACGCTGGCAGCACTCAGCAGCTGCATTTGGTACGATTGATTCCAGGAGAGCAGCCGGGAGCGTCGGCATGGGGCGGAGGGGCGCAGTTCACTGACGCACAACGCGGTCCCAACACACTGAGGGGTGCACAACAGATCGCGTATAATGGTCATCGTGAAAAGTTCCCTGGGAATTCACGATTTTCATTTTATAATGTAAAACTACCTCCCAACCCTCCACTCCCCTCTACGCCGCTCTTGCCAGAGCCGAGTAGTTGTACCCACCCGTCCCCCCCCCCCCCCAGCCCCCTGATCACAGATCCTGATACTGCACTGCGGTGCAGTATCCACCCCGCTTCCCCCTAGCCTCAGCCCCCCCCCCCCCCACTCTTGTGCCCACGGGCTTAAATCCCCTGCAGTGCCATTCTTGCCTCTTTTTTAATTCTGCTTTTTATCTATCTTTCCTCTTCTGTCCACTGGCGGATACCTAACGGTGCATAGCCAGTCTGCTTGGCTCGAACGGTCTAAAGACGACCTGGAGGGGTGGCAGGTTGGTCCAACTAAGCCAGTCGGAGACCTCTTTTCACAAACTATTCTTACCTACCCTACTCTAAATCCTGACTTTCTTATACTTCTACGGTTTAAATATGCACATCACACCTCACTAGGCCTTCAGCTACCCTACTCTAAATCCTGACTTTCTTATACTTCTACGGTTTAAATATGCACATCACACCTCACTAGGCCTTCAGCTACCCTACTCTAAATCCTGACTTTCTTATACTTCTACGGTCTAAATATGCACATCACACCTCACTAGGCCTTCAGCTACATTTTTATAAACAACCCCCCGATATATCCTGCTCAGAACCCCTTTAACCTTAAATAACGAATATATCCCTGTAGTAAAAACCTTCAAGTACTTGGGCATCACATTAGACAGACGCCTCAATTTCACTGCGCACTTCGCTAATATTAAACAACGTTGCTCCCGCCGTCTAAATATATTAAAATGTATAGCAGGGCGAGAGTGGGGTGCTGACCGGCGCACCCTACTCCGCCTGTATACATCACTGATTCGTCCCATACTGGACTATAATGTTTTTCTGTTTGACGAAATATCCTCAACCCACATTGGACGACTCTTAAACAATACAAAACGCTGCCCTACGAATTGCCACCGGAGCCCTCCGCACGACACCCACAATCAATCTCAACACAGACACAAACATTCCTCCACTCGCACGACGCCGCACGTACCAGCTGCTCCGCTTCTACGTGCGCGCGGCCTCCCGTCCTTCACATCCAACATACCACATACTAACACATCTCCCCACAAACAGAATCCTCACAAACCCTCAGCACCGAAACCCCCACAATCAGCATTCGTATCGAGCACGCCCTCAATATTTACAACTTAACACCTCCATCAATCTTGCTTGCCCCCAGCCTCACTCCATTTTGGACATACCCGCCCCATCGGATAGTCCCTCCGCGGCTGCTTTCTTCCCCTGGCCCCTCCGCAGCCGAGTCCTCCCCCACCCCTCGGAAGCACCGGAGAGCCCCTCCGAGGCAGCTCTCTCCCCTGGCCCCTCTGTAGCCGAATCCTCCCCGCCCCTCGGTAGCACCGGAGAGCCCCTCCGAGGCAGCTCTCTCCCCTGGCCCCTCTGTAGCCGAGTCCTCCCCCGCCCCTCGGTAGCACCGGAGAGCCCCTCCGAGGCAGCTCTCTCCCCTGGCTCCTCTGTAGCCGAGTCCTCCCCCGCCCCTCAGTAGCACCGGAGAGCCCCTCCGAGGCAGCTCTCTCCCCTGGCTCCTCCGCAGCCGAGTCCTCCCCCGCCCCTCAGTAGCACCGGAGAGCCCCTCCGAGGCAGCTCTCCCCTGGCTCCTCCGCAGCCGTGTCCTCCCCCGCCCCTCAGTAGCACCGGAGAGCCCCTCCGAGGCAGCTCTCTCCCCTGGCTCCTCTGTAGCCGTGTCCTCCTTGTACGACTCCGAGTCCTCGGGCCAGTCGGTCTCCCCATCCCCGAGACAAAGAACCAGCCGTCCTACGCGACCAAAGTGGCCTCGCCGGCCCACTACCGAACCACATCTCGCCATAGCCCGGCCCGCAGCCGTGACCCGTCCCCGCCCAGAGAGAACAGCCGCTCCCCTACCCGCTCCCGCGGCCGCACCCGCCGCCAAACCCGAGCACCTGTGAACGTAAGAACCCTTCAAATGGATTCCAACATGGGATAATTCTTGCTTCAGTGGAATACTAGCTCGCTAATATCCCACTGGGCAGAAACAAACATTACTAGCCGCAGTTCAAGAGACCCACTTTCTCGACTCTGATTTGCATAATTATAACTTAACCCCCTTTTGGATATTCCCTTTATTGCAATAACGTAAATGATTCATCAAATCGCCGGGGCGGCTCGGCCTTGCATATTTATAAGTCTTTTTCATCACCAAGTCGTCTTAGACTCCCCTATAAATTATGTTGCCGTTAAAGTAAAAATCACACAGCGTGAAATCACTACTCTCTCTTATCTATCTCTCTCCTATAGTCTCCCCATTTCAGCTGGACAGTTGGATCACCTATTCGGTCAAATCCC
Source organism: Chirona hameri (assembly GCA_036785665.1). Lineage (NCBI taxonomy): Eukaryota > Metazoa > Arthropoda > Thecostraca > Balanomorpha > Balanidae > Chirona > Chirona hameri. The sequence goes on from JAXIVJ010009219.1 coordinate 22,973, forward strand.
CTCCCCCTGTCTCCTCCCAGGTGAATTTAATGCGCACCACACCGCCTGGGGCTGCCACACGTGCAACACTCGCGGACACCACCTACCAACTGGATACGACTCGACACGACTCGACACGACTCGACCAGCACAACCTCGTCTTTCTCAATGACACCACTCCAGACATCACTGCACGAGACAAGGCCAAATTAGTTACTCTGTAATTGATCCCTTGCCTTGCCTCGCCACACATTGCAACTTTATGTTCAACACATGTTCAATCAGACCCTCTCTTTAGCGACCACTGTCCAATCCACTTGAACTTAGAGGTCCCCTCAGGACAAACAAACCATAATTTTCTCCCACGCTGGAACATCCGCAGAGCGGACAGGGTTTCATTTCAAAATCGTATAGACGACCACCGTCCGTATGATTATGGTCCCGATCTTTCCACCTTCTTAAACACTATATTAGCCTCCGCTCACAAACATATCCCCCACACCAGCCCTCCTCAGGGCCGTAAGCACGCACCCTGGTGGAACGCCTCCGCTCACCAACATATCCCCACACCAGTCCCACCCCAGGGCCGTAAGCACGCACCTTGGTGGAACGCCTCCGCTCACCAACATATCCCCACACCCGCCCACTCCAGGGCCGTAAGCACGCACCCTGGTGGAGCGCCTCCGCTCACCAACATATCCCCACACCCGCCCACCCCAGGGCCGTAAGCACGCACCCTGGTGGAGCGCCTCCGCTCACCAACATATCCCCACACCCGCCCACCCCAGGGCCGTAAGCACGCACCCTGGTGGAGCGCCTCCGCTCACCAACATATCCCCACACCCGCCCACCCCAGGGCCGTAAGCACGCACCCTGGTGGAACGGCGAGTGTCGGCGAGCCGTCGCTCTGCGCCGGAGGGCGCCACGTGCGTTCCAGCGATGCATATACACTGACCACGAGATGGTGGCGCGCGAAGCACGCTCGCAAGCTCGGAAAACTATACTTAAAGCGAAAAAAGATGGCTGGGAATCTTTCTCTAACATCTGTAATCGTTTTACCAGCTATCCAAAATATGGCCCATGATTAAATGTTTTACCAATAAACGCGCCCCACTCCTCAAAACTCCTCGCCTAATTATAAATAACCAACACTACACTACACACTCGACGTCGCAACACAATTTGCAACCCACTATGACCACGTTTCAGCGCACAACCGTCAACCAGTACACAGAACAACTACATCACGCTCTCAACACCACTCTAACAACATGCCACTTCCAGTCCGCCAACACAGAACATTATAATCACCTATTCACTGCGTATGAACTGCACCTTGCCATCAGAAAGAGTGGCACTACTAGCTCTGTCGGCCCGGACCAGCTAGCTTATCAATGTTTTCCAAAACCTTACTGAGTCCGGGCTTACCAACCTCCTCTCGGGCCTAAATCAGCTCTGGGTGGACGGAACTTTTCCGGCCACCTGGAGCTCCTAGCACCCTCATCCCCATTCTGAAACCGCGCAAGTCGCTCTCTGATCCCGCCAGCTATCGATCTATCTCCCTTTCAAGCTGTGCTTCCAAAATATTCGAACGAATGGTCGAAGGACTTTATTAGGAAATTAGAAACACGTTTGAGAAAAGGTATCCAAAAAAGTTGTACAATTTCGAAAACGTACCTACTAAATTTGGAAATTTTCGAAAATGAAAATAATCAACATGACCATGTTATAAAACAGCTCATTGCTATTCTAATGGCATATAATAAATATATATATTGCTTCTTAAATTCGCCGCCATATGGGCTGACAAAGATTGACCTGCACCGTGACCTTATTCAAATGCCCGAAGCAATATCTCCGGAACCACTGCTTGCATTGCATTATAACTTGTACAGCTCGCTTTAGCGCCCCAGGTTACCCCATATACCAATTTTGGTCAAATCGTTGGCATGACGGTGTAATTTTGCACTTTGTTTTTGTCGATTTGTCGTGGAATGCCCCAGCTACAAAAAGAAGAACATTGGGATTTTTTAACTGAACCTAATACTGGTACTACTACTTATACTACTTAATACTGGTAGACGTATTTCACACAACATAGGTACCTATGCAAGGAAATTCACTCACCCGCTCACCTGCCACCCAGCAGGCAGCAGGAGACCAAGGGCTGCGACGCTGCGCGTAAAATTATAGCTTACGTTGGTTGTGAATCACTCCAAAATAGCGTCAGACGCGCCACTTTCCATATCCTTACTGCTACCAAAATTCTACAAAATAGAGAAAACACGAATGAGGCCAAAAAAAACAATATTTCTTTCGCAAGAAGTTATTTTTTCGCAGGCAGTAGGTATCAATTTTTTCATCGCCAGTTTCAGCGTTTTTTTTTGGGGGAGGGGGGCTAATTTATATTGCCGCCCCTGTCGAGCTTTGGATGGGGGGTCTTTAGCCCCTGCCACCCCCCCCCCCCCCCTGGATCCGCCAGTGAGCGACAATGACGCCGGGTCGGCTTCTATCGTTTCTGGTTGCGACAGGATCCAGTGGGCCCCCTGCCCCCCCCCCCCCCCCTCTCCCCCAGTGAGCCAAGATGCCCCCTGTGCTGTGACGGTCGCAATGTGAAACATTGGCTATGCTGCACATTGCGATCTAGCCGAGGGAGTGTCTGTTGCAGCCGTGATCTGGGCCTGTCGTCCGCCTCCGCTAATTTTATATTTTGTTCATTTTAAAACTAGAAGCATGTCATCAATCATCATCAATCTAGAATATTGTTCATCCTGTATGCTTGTATGTCCTGTATGTCTGTGTACTCCCGTCTCAGCTTCCCTCTTGCTATTTGCACCGGACCATCATGAGCCGGTTTAAAGTTTAAAAAAAATATAGCCTCTGCCTTTTGCGCCGGACAATATGAGCCGTCTTAATGTAACGTTTTTTTATAAATAAATTTAGTCTGAATGTTTTTGAATGGATGGATTTCCGAGGTCAGGCCCGCGCTAAGCATAGCTTGTTGCGCAGGCCCTGACCACACCACCCGATCAAGCAATTCCTGGCGTCCAGCAGAATTTAGAAACGAATGTTTTACGTGCCCGACATAACTGGACACGGTCCGCCCCGCCCTCTGACGTCTCCTGACCTTGAGTGCGACCGCTGCCACCGGCCACAGGCCATCCCAGTCAGGGGCAAATAGCGGGCGCCGAAGCGACTCGAACCCGAGCTGCCACTACCGGGTGAGGTCAGAAGCCGAGCGCTCTTCCAACTGAGCTACAGGGGCGGACTTATATACCTTAAATACTTACCTGGCTAAATTGCCAGTTAACTTGCCCCCGGCCCCGGCCATAGCCTACCGGCTAGCTGGGAAGAAAACAAAAACGTATAATGGTACGTGCCCGAGTTTTAAACTGCCTTAACTTTTGCAATTGCAAAGTTTCACTCTTATATTACAAGATAACTTCAGGCTTCGATGAAAAATCAGCATATTATTCCACTTATTATAGCCCTAACAGTTTCAAGTGTTCTGTGCTTCTCCTTTGGCCCGTTCCGTGCAGCCCAGTCCACGCTATGCATGTCATGATCGGAGAACATGTTGTCATGATCGGAGAACAGCCGAGTACCAGACTCCCAGCATCACCCTGAGATATTCTGACGCGTTACGTTCGTGTGATGACCTAATACTGAAGGAAGCCCACCGCATCACGGCAAACGACACAGGACACAGGACACACGACACACGACACACGACACACGACACACGACACACGACACACGGCACACGGCACACGACACACGACACACGACACACGACGCACGACACACGACACACGACACACGACACACTACATACGACACGCGACACACGACATACGACACACGACACACGACACACGACACACGACACACGACACACGACACACGATACACGACACACGACACACGACACACGACACACGACACACGACACACGGCACACGACACACGACACACGACACACGACACACGACACACGATACACGACACACGACACACGACACACGACACACGACACACGGCACACGACACACGACACACGACACACGACACACGACACACGACACACGACACACGACACACGACACACGACACACGACACACGACATACGACACGCGACACACGACATACGACACGCGACACACGACACACGACCAGTGCCACCGAAGCCCGGTTACATAATAGCCATGGATGACCTTGAGACGAGGTTACATAATAGCCATGGATGACCTTGAGACGAGGTTTCTATGCTGCAGTCCTGACGCATCCTCCGAGACATCGCCGGGGGAATTGTGCGTTCTGAAAAAAAACGCTGGACGTCGCACACCTGCTGTCGAGCTGCACAGCTCTGACCTTCAGAGGTGCACCTTCAGAGCTCCACAGCTCTGCAGGCACAGGAAGCTCAGGGGAATGAGCCAGCATATCCGCTGGATCGGACCACTTCACCTATATTGCACCCAGCGCGCGAGGTAATATGAACACCATTGGGACTTCTCGAGCGAAACCAGAGCCTATTTTAACAAGTTAACGGGGGGGGGGGCAAATCCCCCCCCCCCAGTGAGCCGTTTTGCCCCCCCCCCCCCCGTCAAGACATTTTGCCCCCCTGATTTCAGTAATTTTATGTCATTTTTTCGCTTGATAGCATTCAATTAAAATAAAATATACTTACCTGGTGATAAATTTAGAAAAATAGAATAATACATTCCATGATATTCCTAATTTTGAGTATTTCCCAGCCAAAATTAGTATCTTTAAATTATTTCCGAAATAACATAAATTTCAATAGGTACCATTTAAACAATTGCTAATTCACGGCAGAGTAGGGGAGATCGGGGTATTGTTGGACCAGGATCTCGAACACAATTTGGAGTGGGTGTGGGGTGGGGCGTGGGGTGGGGGGGGGGGGGGGGGCAACCAGGTGGTTGAAATTGATCAATCTAAATAAAAAGGCATGTTTCTAGACCAATTATGTCTCAGAAATACGGTGCTGGCATTTATTTGTCTGTATCTGGTGACTAAAAGCAAAAAAACAAAATTTATAAATATGACGTCATGAGTTACCCATACTTAGGGAGCCATCGTCAGTCAAAAATAAAGATATTGTTTTTAAATTTGGTTTGGGTATTTTACACATGTGGTTCTCCAACATATATTCCGTTGTTGTTTAATGTTTGGAAATTTTGATTTTGAGGGCATTTTGTGTTTAGTTTATTTTGTATTTTTGGGGGTCAAAAACAAAAATGTTCATAATTCCGAGGAAGCCATATGGTAGCTCTTGACATCCGCTATCTTTTCACGTTTTTTTCTCTCGCATTTTGCTCATAATATGGCATTTGTACGGTCTGTTGAAGTGTGGCTGATTTTTTTCGTCAAACTCGTGTGTAGTGACGTCACTAAATTCGCTATCTCGATTTTCTCGACGTAATTGCTTCATTTTTTTGTTCACAGAAGACGTACACAATTGATGTAGGATATGGTACACGAAGTTTCACGTCGATAGCGCTATTGGTTTTTGAGATATTGCGAAAGTTCGTCAGGGGGCGAAAAACGCCCCCCCCCCGCCAATGGCGGGTTAACTGGCATTTTCCATCAGACATGCTTACGTATTTTTGCCTTTGTATGCTATGTTTGGATCTTATGTCCCCCAGTGATTTTCCCTTAAAATAGGCCCTGAGCGAAACGGCAGATCAGTTCCTGTCAGTGACGCCACTCCACTCGGGAGTGACGTCTGTACTCGGGAGCCTCATGACAATGAGTCACACATACCCCCTCACCCCCCCCCCCACACCCACACACCCACACACCCACACACCCACACACCCACACACCCACACACCCACACCCACACCCACACCCACAGCCACAGCCACAGCCACAGCCACAGCCACAGCCACAGCCACAGCCACAGCCACAGCCATAGCCACATCCACAGCCACAGCCACAGCCACAGCCACAGCCACAGCCACAGCCACACACACACGTGTGTGTGTGTTCAGCATCAGCACGCCCGCGCCAGGGCCCGGATATGAGCAGCGCCTCTTATTTCAGCATCAGAACGCCCGCGCCAGGGCCAGGATATGAGCAGCGCCTCTGATTTCAGCATCAGAACGCCCGAGCCAGGGCCCGGATATGAGCAGCGCCTCTTATTTCAGCATCAGCACGCCCGAGCCAGGGCCCGGATATGAGCAGCGCCTCTGATTTCAGCATCAGAACGCCCGCGCCAGGGCCCGGATATGAGCAGCGCCTCTGATTTCAGCATCAGAACGCCCGCGCCAGGGCCCGGATATGAGCAGCGCCTCTTATTTCAGCATCAGAACGCCCGCGCCAGGGCCCGGATATGAGCAGCGCCTCTTATTTCAGCATCAGCACGCCCGCGCCAGGGCCAGGATATGAGCAGCGCCTCTGATTTCAGCATCAGAACGCCCGAGCCAGGGCCCGGATATGAGCAGCGCCTCTTATTTCAGCATCAGCACGCCCGAGCCAGGGCCCGGATATGAGCAGCGCCTCTTATTTCAGCATCAGCACGCCCGAGCCAGGGCCCGGATATGAGCAGCGCCTCTTATTTCAGCATCAGAACGCCCGCGCCAGGGCCCGGATATGAGCAGCGCCTCTGATTTCAGCATCTGAACGCCCGCGCCAGGGCCCGGATATGAGCAGCGCCTCTGATTTCAGCATCAGAACGCCCGCGCCAGGGCCAGGATATGAGCAGCGCCTCTGATTTCAGACCATTCGCAGCAAACCGCAGGACTGACACCGCCCGCTGTCAGTGCTGTCACAACTGTGAAACTCACACACGTGACTGACACTGACAGTTATGCAAATCTCCAATGACATGATGGGCCCCGCTCGACCGAAACGGCATGAATATTAACTTAGCATACCAATGGGGAGGAGAAGGTTCATCGAACTTAACCAAGCTACCTACAAATGACAACCGGTGACACAGAAAGGACTATCGCATCCGAGCCTTATTTTCCTGTCACCAGTGACGTCACACCAGAATCCGACACCCGTAATGACGTCATCGATAATCCCGCGTCAATAGGCCATTACCTCGCGTCACGGCGCCAACGCCGATCAAATGTCGGCCGGAACTCGATTCCGGCGTATTATGGGCACATCATCCACGCGACCGGCGGAGAGACGAGGCACCGGCACGCGTCGCGAGCGTCGCCGCTGCGCCGGGAGTGTCGCCGCTGCGCCGGAAGCGTCGCCGCTGTGCCGGGAGCGTCGCCGCTGCGCCGGGAGCGTCGCCGCTGCGCCGGGAGCGTCGCCGCTGTGCCGGGAGCGTCGCCGCTGTGCCGGGAGTGCCGTCGGCGTGCCGCAACAAGTCCCGGCCGTATGTACAGCGACGGCCCCAATCAATCGCCGCTCTGCCGGCGATCGATAACGGCTGGCGCGGCACGGATACGATAGGTGTGCAGCCTGCCAGCCAGGCCGTACAGGATGGGTGTTCAGCCCGCCAGTCAGGCCGGATACGATGGGTGCCCAGCCTGCCAGCCAGGCCGGATACGATAGGTGTTCAGCCTGCCAGCCAGGCCGGATACGATGGGTGTTGAGCCTGCCAGCCAGGCCGGATACGATGGGTGTTCAGCCTGCCAGCCAGGCCGTACAGGATGGGTGTTCAGCCTGCCAGCCAGGCCTGATACGATGGGTGTTCAGCCTGCCAGCCAGGCCGGATACGATGGGTGTTCAGCCTGCCAGCCAGGCCGTACAGGATGGGTGTTCAGCCTACCAGCCAGGCCGGATACGATGGGTGTTCAGCCTGCCAGCCAGGCCGGATACGATGGGTGTTCAGCCTGCCTGCCAGGCCGTACAGGATGGGTGTTCAGCCTGCCTGCCAGGCCGGATACGATGGGTGTTCAGCCTGCCAGCCAGGCCGTACAGGATGGGTGTTCAGCCTACCAGCCAGGCCGGATACGATGGGTGTTCAGCCTGCCAGCCAGGCCGGATACGATGGGTGTTCAACCTGCCTGCCAGGCCGTACAGGATGGGTGTTCAGCCTGCCAGCCAGGCCGGATACGATGGGTCGATGCTGATGTTCGTTTTCTCCAACTCGCTAAACAAGAGCGGCGCGGAGCACGAGAAGTTTGCCCTATCTCAATACATTAGCGGCACCAGCGCCGCCCTGGTGGTGGAAGATTGTACTAACGTACAACCATTCATTCTAAGCATCACTACGACTCTCCAATTGTAACGAGGATCACAGAACAAAGTCTGATATGATCACGACGCTTTACACGGCAGTTAGTGCAAATAATACTGTATATTTTGAACAAATCCACCCCATGTGGCGCTGGGGAAATTAAGGTACCTTCTATAGTTTTATTCGCAATCAATGACAACATTCAGAGCAAGTTCCTAAAGAAAGTTCCTAAAGGCCATTGTTTCTTTAGGAACTTGCTCTGAATGTTGTCATTGATTGCGAATAAAACTATCATGTCTGATACATTACAAGGTACATTCTATCTCATCAGTGACATATCACATAACCCATACTCTAAGCGTGAATATTGGTTATTGGCCAACAACGCCACCAATCTGAATAATACGCAGAGCAGATTGTTATCAACATATGCTATTATACAACATATTTAACTCTTTTTTCAAATGTATTTAACATTATCGCCGACGGGGTGAACCATTTATGGGCGAAGTCACACTGATAAAAAACACGCGCATTCACATACTTAAAAGATCACATTACATCCCTCACCCATAACCATCTCTTTTTTTTTCTTTTTTTAAAATAAATTTAGTCCGAATGTTTTTGAATGGATAGATTTCCGAGGTCAGACTCGCGCTAAGCATAGCTTGTTGCGCAGGCCCTGACCCCACCACCCGATCAAGCAATTCCTGGCGTCCAGCAGAATTTAGAAGCGAAAGCTTTACGTGCCCGACATACCTGGACACAGTCCGCCCCGCTCTCTGACGTCATCTGACCTTGAGTGCGACCGCTGCCACCGGCCACAGGCCATCCCAGTCAGGAGCAAATAGCGAGCGCCGAAGCGACTCGAACCCGAGCTGCCACTACCGGGTGAGGTCAGAAGTCCAGCGCCCTCCCAACTGAGCTACAGGGGCGGACTATTCAAATCTATACCTATAATAATAAAAAAGATCACCTAAAAGATCCTCTATAATACGAAAGCGATGGTTAAAAGCTGTTGAATGACACAAATGGATTTAAAATATAAGAATAAAATACGAAATAAGAAATATGTGATGAAATAGTGAAGATAAAATATCAAAAATGAAGACAAAGGTAAAAATGAAAACTAATATAAAATTAAATATAAATAAAAAGTAACAATAGTTACACACAGCAATACCTATCACATTTCGACACCGGTGACTACTAAAACGTACATAGCGCGTATAGTCTACCTACTTACAATGAAACGACATATGACCTTACTCTGCCACGAAATGATGAGCGAGTGTCTGAGAACAGGTCCACTGTGGAACATTTCTCTACGAGCCTATTAGCCAGTCCGGGCAGTTTCACAAAAATGCCCTCTCTCACAGTTGACACCCTGGCATATGGAATGCTGTACAGAGTTTGAGATTGTTGTCTTGTGGCGCGGCAGGGTACATTGAGTGATAATGAATGTAATACAAATTATGAACGGATGTTGCCGGTGAAAACGTTACACAAAAACATGATATCGTATTGAGTTCTACGCGCAGAGACAGACACTAGGCTAAAATGTTTCAGTAAGTCACTAAACAAAACAAAACATTTGAGACTTGGGGACATATCATAGTCGTTATGACACACTGGCGGATCCAGCCGTCGTTTTTTTTGGCGGAGGGGCAACTTTTTGTGGCAAAAGGTACCCCCAGTTTTTTTCCCGCCGCGGATTTGGGCCAGTCACTTTATTTTGGTATTTGAGCATAAGAAATTCACTTTTCAAATTAAAAAAAAAATCAGTTTATTTTTTATTTTTGGGATTCCAAAAAACAAAATATTGGAAATTTGAGATCGCCATTTTGAAGAGCTTGTCATTTCCCTTCTTTTAACGTTTTTTATTTGCAATGTTCTTAAAAACTCAATTTTCTACGATTTTCCAAACATTTATCGTTTTTTCCACCAAAAATGGCATGACATGACGTCATTAAAACGTCATTATCTCCAAAAATACTACATAAATTTAATTGAAAGTTAATGAGAAGACTAAGACTTGATGCCGGATAAGGTACTAAAAGTTGCACGTTGATATATGTCATAGTTTTCAGGCTATTGAGAAAATCCGGGAGGGGGCAGATACATCTGATAAGGTTTTAGCTAGAAATACCTATCTCACCTAGGTACCTACCTATTGTTTGTTTTATTTTGATTGCACAATTGCCATTCAGTTGCTGGCACTAGGTCCCAAAAAAAACATGTATTGACGCGTCATTTTGTTATGCAAAGTGGGTGGAGCTTGTCATAGGCACTGTACTTGAGGATAACAAAAACTGACACAATTATTGACAACATTTCACTAAACACACCTAGTCCCCATGGAAAATAGCCAGTCTCCAAAAATAATCACACCATCTGATGCACAACTGTTTACTCCTTCCACCCACTGGCGGATCAAACCGTCGTTTTTTTTTTGTTGTTGGGGGGGGGGGGGGGGGTTCGGTGGGAGGTAGGTTATTTTTCTGTCGATTGGTTCGTAGGTGCGCTGCCAAATTTATAATCTGGCGTATGTGTTATGTAGCTTTTGAGTCGTCACGGCAGCCAGTGTTAGGAAAGTGTTGCTCCCTAAACAGTATTTGGTGATCAGATTCGGGTAATTAAGGGATGAGTTAAGACATCATCAGCAATTAATTAGATGTTGTTATGTCATAACGACTATGATATGTCCCAAAGTCTCAAATGTTAAATATGTTTTATAATAGCATATGTTCATAACAATCTGCTCTGCGTATTATGGTGATTGGTGGCGTTGCACGGTCCGTTGGCCAATAACCAATATTCACGCTCACGATCACGAGTATGGGTTATGTGATATGTCTCTGATGAGATAGAAGGTACCTTAACTTTCCCCAGGACCAAATGGGGTGAATTTGTTTCAAATATACAGTATGATTTGCACTAACTGCCGTGCAAAGCGTCGTGATCATATCAGACTTTGTTCTGTGATCCTCGTTACAATTGGAGAGTCGCAGTGATGCTTAGAATGAATGGTTGTACGTTAGTACAATCTTCCACCACCAGGGCTGCGCTGATGTCGCTAATGTATTGAGATAGGGGAAACTTATCGTGCTCCGCGCCGCTCTTGTTTGGCGAGTTGGAGAAAACGAACATCAGCATCGTTTTTCTGGGTCCTCAGAGCAAAATAAAATAATAGGGCCGTTTTGAATTTTGACTGGTGACACACCCTACTGAACACCCATCCTGTACGGCCTGGCAGGCAGGCTGAACACCCATCCTATCCGGCCTGGCTGGCAGGCTGAACACCCATTGTATCCGTCCTGGCTGGCAGGCTGAACACCCATCGTATCCGGCCTGGCTGGCAGGCTGAACCCCCATCGTATCCGGCCTGGCTGGTAGGCTGAACACCCATCCTTTACGGCCTGGCTGGCAGGCTGAACACCCATCGTATCCGGCCTGGCAGGCACGCTGAACACCCATCGTATCCGGCCTGGCTGGCAGACTGAACACACATCGTATCCGTCCTGGCTGGCAGGCTGAACACCCATCGTATCCGGCCTGGCTGGCAGGCTGAACACCCATCGTATCCGGCCTGGTTAGCAGACTGAACACCCATCGTATCCGTCCTGGCTGGCAGGCTGAACACCCATCGTATCCGGCCTGGCTGGCAGGCTGAACAACCATCGTATCAGGCCTCGCTGGCAGGCTGAACACCCATCGTATCCGGCCTGGCTGGTAGGCTGAACACCCATCCTGCCCGGCCTGGTTAGCAGACTGAACACCTATCGTATCCGGCCTGGCTGGCAGGCTGAACACCCATCGTATCCGGCCTGGCTGGCAGGCTGAACACCCATCCTGGATGGAATGGGTGTTCACACAGGATGGGTGTTCAGCCTACCAGCCGGGCCGGCGGGCGGCAGACAGGGTGGCTGTTCCGGCTGTTCCAGCAGACGGCCGGGCCAGCAGGCGGCTGCTGGTAGTGACCTACTGAGAATCACAGCGCGATACCACGCTGCTGGTCGGTAGTGCTAGTGATCTGCGCTGGTGGGACATCCCGAAGACCGACATTCACTGGTGGGACAATTCCTCCGAATATGGGACAGGGCAGGCCACTACGAGATGCTGGTCGCTATCAAGTGTAACAGACGAGATTTGCCGTCGCAAGGCTAGCCGGAAGGAAAAAGACGTTCATTAGATAATTGGTAGTACAGAAGATCAATCACAAAGGAAATAAGCTTTTCACACATTCACCGAAGGAAAAAAATACGAAATCTCAGCTTAAAAATTTGAAAAGTAGTCAACATATATGAATGCCATCACTCTCATTAAGACGCCTCCGGTCCTTCAGCATAGCTCCCGTTTTGCCCGTGTCCATCAGTTATCCTGGATCGTGCCGCTGCAGTACGGTCGGACTGACAGTCTCGCGCACCAAGCTCAGCCACTGCGACGGTCACGACGGCAGCGCGCCGCACACGCGGGCCGCCCATCGATTTCAATATCCAACCGTCACCGACGTTGGATATTGTCACCGACGATGCCACCCGCGCCGACAATGGACGATCACGCTATAGGAGCGGCGGGCGGCGACGCAGCAGGCGGCGGGCGGCGGGCGGCGGGCGGCGGGCGGCGGGCGGCGGGCGGCGGGGCGGCGGGCGGCGGGCGGCGGGCGGCGGGCGGCGGGCGGCGGGCGGCGGGCGGCGGGCGGCGGGCGGCGGGCGGCGGGCGGCGGGCGGCGGGGCGGCGGGGCGGCGGGCGGCGGGCGGCGGGCGGCGGGCGGCGGACATCAGGGTACAGGCTGCAGGCGGCCTGTATTTGATATCAGGCGACCAGTGACACGTTCATAAGGGTGAGCAGCGTGCCGGCGGTGCGGGCGGCACCACGCCTGAAACTCGCGGGGCTCGGTAGGCCGTCTCCAAATTTTCAGGATAAATCGTTCAATACATTTTGAGGATGGACGGAAATGACATCAGCTCATCACATCAGGTCAGATGGTAGAGGAAAGATCCAAAGAACGACATCTACCAACAAAGTGTTCTGATTCTAAAAATGCATTAAATAAAAGGCTCAGACTTAACATATTCACAAAAGCAGGGGAGAGTTGGTTGGCGTCGCTGGTCAACCCTTTCTCATAAACACTTCATAATTGCATTTCGAATTCAGTCGGCGTTCCACATATCCAAATATACTCTCTGAGCCCGTCGAACTCAATAGACTTGAGGGACTCGGTTTCCACGTGGCTATGGAGCGGTTCGACTGCAGGACGCGGATTGAGTCCGTCATATATCAGAGCTCCACTGACGTCACAGGTGCACGACTTCACATCCGCCGCGGCTCCGCTATTTTCAGCGCAACACCCCGCCGCCCCCGCTATCGCCACACAATTAACGCGGCGCCAACGCTACAATTATGGCGCTCCGACTCCCTTTGTTTCCAGCGACCGACGACCAGCGTCGTCCATCCAGCGAGTCGACAAGCGGACGCCGCTGGCCGGCGGCGCTTGGCGAGTCACTCAGGGGCGCAGTTCGTGCCGGAACACCATCGACCACTCAATGGCGCACTAAAACAGTTCGGAGCGCGTAACGCCATCACGCTAAAATGCAAAATTCAGTGTTCATTCGGCCGCGGCCACCGCGGCCCTCACGTGCCACGTACCAGCCACAGCACGTGCCGCCTGTCACGACACGAGCGTGCAGCCTACACGTGGCGGTAGGAACGTCGCGGCGGTCGACTCGGCGAGAGATCAGGGGACAGCACGTGCAGCACGTGCAGCACGTGCAGAGTCGGCCGCACCTTCACCGATACGGGTACTATGCGGACACTGAATGATAAATGTCATGTGGCGGCCTGCTAGCTGAACACGACGCTCGACACAGCCGACACTGCCAGGACGAGAAGACGACACTGCCAGGACGAGAAGACGAGAAGACGAGAAGACGCCAGGACGAGAAGACGACACTGCCAGCCGAGAAGACGAGAAGACGCCAGGACGAGAAGCCGACACTGCCAGGACGAGAAGACGACACTGCCAGGAGGAGAAGACGAGAAGACGAGAAGACACCAGGACGAGAAGACGACACTGCCAGGACGAGAAGACGAGAAGACGAGAAGACGCCAGGACGAGAAGACGACACTGCCAGGACGAGAAGACGAGAAGGCGAGAAGACGCCAGGACGGGAAGACGACACTGCCAGGACGAGAAGACGACACTGCCAGGACGCCAGGACGAGAAGACGAGAAGACGCCAGGACGAGAAGACGACACTGCCAGGACGAGAAGACGAGAAGACGAGAAGACGCCAGGACGAGAAGACGAGACTGCCAGGACGAGAAGACGAGAAGGCGAGAAGACGCCAGGACGAGAAGACGAGACTGCCAGGACGAGAAGACGAGACTGCCAGGACGAGAAGACGAGACTGCCAGGACGAGAAGACGAGACTGCCAGGACGAGAAGACGAGACTGCCAGGACGAGAAGATGGCTCGGCCTGCCCAGCCGGCTAGGTGGGGTGCCGTGCCAAACACGGACCGACTTTACAGCGGCCCGTACACCACGTGTTGACATGCAGCTCCCAACATGACCAGGGATGACCAGGGATCCAGCCACTCATGATGATGACTGGGCTTTAAGTGTGCCGCAAGTACATGGTTATGTGGCGCCCATGGGATGGAGCCATTCAAATCGTTTGTCTCTTTCCCACACAATTCTACGCAGACCACTGTGAGAACTTCCAGTCAGGTCAGGTCAGGTCACTGGAGCACGTGACTACAAAGCGAAACATGTCAAAGAACTGCGCTTCGTGTGACCGTGCCGTACCACAACTGAGCCCTGTGAGCAGCATGCCACCACAGCTGGCTGCGAACAGAGTGGCGGTGCTCTGATCATGGATGCCACAGGAAGCGGCCAGTCACAAAAACAGAGCTCCCCTGCGCCGCCGGGAGGGCAGCTGTAATTGCAGACGCCCCTCCCCCTGATGGGGAAGACAGGCGTGAAATCGGCGTTCGCCTGGCTGTCAGCGCCAACACGCAATGCACGCACCCTTCCCTCGCCACCCCGCCCCTCCCCTCCGATTCCCCGTCGGTGTCAGTCGTCACTATCCCACCCAGCCTGGCGAGTTAAGCCAGCCAGGCGAGAAAATCAGCTAATCCTGGCCGCCAAATCCTGACTTTTTCTGGTGTGGAGTGGGTGGAAATTGCCGTGTCGTTAAGCCAGCCAGGCGAGAAAATCAGCTAATCCTGGCCGCCAAATCCTGACTTTTTCTGGTGTGGAGTGGGTGGAAATTGCCGTGTCGTTAAGCCAGCCAGGTGAGAAAATCAGCTAATCCTGGCCGCCAAATCCTGACTTTTTCTGGTGTGGAGTGAGTTTTCTGGTGTGGAGTGAGTGGAAATTGCCGTGCTGATATCCAATGTCACGTATGATACTTATTTATGGAAAAAATGTTTCAAATCCCATGAGTCGAAGCATGGCAAAAAGGAAAACGATAAAGTTTTTATCAGCTGGCCGAGGCGTGGGTAACAGGTCTACTAATAACGTCCAACAAAAACACTATCCGTTCAGACTTCAAATCAACAACTTAGAAATAAGCTCCCCTCAAAGGTAATCAAGTGTAATTATTCAGGATAATATCCGCGCTGACAGTGCTGGGATATCATTTCGTTATTTAACATGAATCGGACAGTTATCCTGAATAACGACGAAATATGGACTACAATCAACCATCATTTACTGCCAAATGTCAAATAATGTTTGACCGCACTGGCTTTGATCGCCGTGGTCGCGAAACTGATCATCGGTTACACGTATCGACCGCCGACCAATGACATAGTGGCCCCAGTTGTTCCGCGCAGTAGATATAACTAGCCGAGCCATATGTGAAGCCAGTCCCTGGGCAATACACAGAGCAGCAGCCAGCAGTGGCCAGGCATTCGGCCGACGTGACCTGGTAACGACGCGTGACCCGGCTGGTAACGACAGGTGACCCGGCTGGTAACGACAGGTGACACGGCTGGTAACGACATGTGACACGGCTGGTAACGACAGGTGACACGGCTGGTAACGACAGGTGGCACGGCTGGTAACGGCAGGTGACACGGCTGGTAACGACAGGTGACACGGCTGGTAACGACACGTGACACGGCTGGTAACGACAGGTGACACGGCTGGTAACGACAGGTGACACGGCTGGTAACGACGCGTGACACGGCTGATAACGACAGGTGACACGGCTAGTAACGACAGGTGACACGGCTGGTAACGACAGGTGACACGGCTGGTAACGACATGTGACACGGCTGGTAACGACAGGTGACACGGCTGGTAACGACCGGTGACACGGCTGGTAACGACAGGTGACACGGCTGGTAACGACACGTGACACGGCTGGTAACGACAGGTAACACGGCTGGTAACGACAGGTGACACGGCTGGTAACGATAGGTGGCACGGCTGGTAACGACAGGTGACACGGCTGGTAACGACGCGTGACACGGCTGATAACGACAGGTGACACGGCTGGTAATGACAGGTGACACGGCTGGTAACGACAGGTGACACGGCTGGTAACGACACGTGACACGGCTGGTAACGACAGGTGTCACGGCTGGTAACGACAGGTGACACGGCTGGTAACGACGCGTGACCCGGCTGGTAACGACAGGTGACACGGCTGGTAACGACAGGTGACACGGCTGGTAACGACAAGTGACACGGCTGGTAACGACGCGTGGCCCGGCTGGTAACGACAGGTGACACGGCTGGTAACGACAGGTGCCACGGCTGGTAACGACAGGTGACACGGCTGGTAACGACAGGTGACACGGCTTAGAAAGTCTGGCCGATATGTGAATAACGCAAACGATGAGACAATCTCAACAGTTAACAAGTCGTCTTCAAAAAGTTATATTTACGAATACCATACACTGTTATGTAGCATAGGGAAGCAGCGGCGGCTTATCGCGCAGGGATGGCGGTGCATTTGTTAGCAGCACCCTCCAAATAAACCTCAGCGTCTCGACGGGGCGACCACCGGGTCCGCCCGGGCCCGCCCTAATCCCGCCGAGACAGTGCATGTAACACCTCCCCAGCTGGCCAGGTCCGCCAAATCCCCACACCGCAGCCTCCACACCTGGGCAACAGCGCGTGCAGCACGTGCAGAGTCGGCCGCACCCATTCCGGTGGCCATCAGAAACCCACACACGCGGCTGCAGAGTGCAGAGTGCAGACTCACGGCGCTCAACGGATCCAAACCGGCAGCGGAAGGGATCGTGACTTGCAGCCGACTGGAACGGTCGTGACAGGGCTACATGGCAGAACTACACAAGCGCCCATGACGACGCTGTCAAGTGGAACTAGGGCGTGGCACGTGACGTGGCGAGATTCACCAGACAGTGCACTACGAGAGCGACACACTCGTGCCATTCCACTACGAGAGCCACACACTCGTGCCATTTCCTACCAAGACTTCTTGAAACTATCTTGCGAGAGACGATCCCAAACCCATTTCCGCACACAGAAGCCCTTCTGAGTACCACTGACCCAGCTGGCTGTGATTTCCAGCTTGTCAATATGTCGCGACATCAGGTTCGCGCAGCCAATCCGTTTACCTGGAGTGATTGGATTGATATTGCAATTTTTCAGACGAGAGAGGCCACAAATGGAATTGTGGTGGCCACCGGGGACGGGACGGGACGGAACAGGGGGACTCGGTCGATGGACAGTATTTCCGCCTGCTCCCGTGTCGGGGAAATGATCCAATACAGTGTCCGCCCGCATGCTCAACTGTCCGCAGCCGCCCAGAGACCGCGATCAATGAGTGGCACGAGCGGACCGAGCGAGTAGGCACTGGACCACAGTAGACAGAGGCCGGTACAGGTCAGTCCCGTGGACCTGACTGGCAGTAGGGGACCGAGACCGAGCGCGGCGGCGCGTGCTGGCCGACAGTGAACAGAGGCCGGTACAGGTCAGTCCCGTGGACCTGACTGGCAGTAGGGGACCGAGACCGAGACCGAGACCGAGACCGAGCGCGGCGGCGCGTGCTGGCCGACAGTGAACAGAGGCCGGTACAGGTCAGTCCCGTGGACCTGACTGGCAGTAGGGGACCGAGACTGAGCGCGGCGGCGCGTGCTGGCCGACTGTGGACAGAGGCGCCGGTACAGGTCAGTCCCGTGGACCTGACTGGCAGTAGGGGACCGGGACCGAGACCGAGCGCGGCGGCCGGCGGCGCGGCGGCACGGCGGCGCGTGCGGGGATCTACTTTAAGTGATGTCCACTCCCCAGCTCCAGAACTGGCCTCCGCATATCGGATTAGAGTGTCGCATTCAATGAGAAGGACAGGGGTGGATCAGCAGGCAGCAGCAAAAACGTCCCGGCTTACACAGAACAGCGCCACGGCAAGTGATGGATGTGTTCACTCCATAACTATCCTGTCTATCCAGTCGGAAAGACCCGCTCGCAAATCGGCCACAAAAAGAGCGGAAACTCTTGTCAACGGAACGCGTCTCGGCGGGGAGCGGAGAAGAAAGGTCGGTCTGCGAGCTCGTGTCTCGTGCTCGCCAGTCCCTCACGCTGCGCCCCATTCCGGTCAGCGCTAATATCGAAAGTGGTCGGCGATTTTGCCGTCTAGCTGCTCGCACCCTCCCGGCGGGGCCGTTCCCCTGAAATATATCCCGACGACGCGCCACATCCTCGTTCATTTGCCGACGCCGACGCAAAAAACCTTCGCTGTCGCCGACGACGAAGGGTTCTCGGCCACGCATCCCGCCGCCGCCGCCACGGCGACTTCTCGGCTGGGTGGGCAATGCGATGTAATGAAGAATGGTGCAGTAAAAATACACCAGAACGTCGCGGATTTCGCGAATTTCCACGCCAGCGCCAATCAGCGGAACGAGAATCATGCGCCCGTCGTCGTCGTCGAAATGCGCGCCCGTCCGTCGACGGCCGGCTAAAAATCCCCAGTAATGAGATGAGATAATGAGATAATGAGATGAGATGCCTAACGGCACTCGGCCAGGGGGAGTCTTCCAAACGCAACATCAGCGCGTTCGCTAGACAATTAGTGTGGAACAGAGGCGCGTCGCCGCCGACACGGCTCTGTCGACGCGACGATCCGACGTCAACACATCCGCCAGCAGCGCCCGACGGCGCCGACAGCGCCGACAGCAGCGGCGCGATAGCGTCAACACAACACCCGCCTCGGCCGCGCCCTGGGGCGTGTCATTCCGCAGATCAGACGATCATCGCCTCCCATTGCTACAGCTAATGACCGCGTGCTGGACGGCGGCCCAGCAAACCCCCCCCCCCTTCTCCAGGCCAGTCCCCCCCCCCCCTCCATACACGCACACGCACACGCACACGCACACGCACACGCGCACGCACACGCACACACACACACACACACACACACACACACACACACACACACACACACACACACACACACACACACACACACACACACACACACACACACACACACACACACACACACACACACACACACACACACACACACACACACACACACACACACACACACACACACACACACACACACACACACACACACACACACACACACACACACACACACACACACACACACACACACACACACACACACACACACACACACACACACACACACACACACACACACACACACACACACACACACACACACACACACACACACACACACACACACACACACACACACACACACACACACACACACACACACACACACACACACACACACACACACACACACACACACACACACACACACACACACACACACACACACACACACACACACACACACACACACACACACACACACACACACACACACACACACACACACACACACACACACACACACACACACACACACACACACACACACACACACACACACACACACACACACACACACACACACACACACACACACACACACACACACACACACACACACACACACACACACACACACACACACACACACACACACACACACACACACACACACACACACACACACACACACACACACACACACACACACACACACACACACACACACACACACACACACACACACACACACACACACACACACACACACACACACACACACACACACACACACACACACACACACACACACACACACACACACACACACACACACACACACACACACACACACACACACACACACACACACACACACCGGGGCTCAGGACCGCAGACGGCAGGAGGGCGGGCCCGGTCGACCCAGCCGCGAATCTCTCCTGAATTTGTCCGCCACTTTTTCGAGCGTGTCTAACTCGGGCTGACATTCCCGTTATTCCGGGCGGCAGCAGAGCCGGTCACGTGACCTCCCCGAGGGAAGGCTTTATGGCGCGTGTCGCGCGCCGCGATGTGGCTTGTGGCGTGCGCTATTTGGCGACAGATGGCCTGAGACAATGGTGACGCTAATGAGACCCATCTGAAGCGGCGCCAGCGCGCCGCGCCGCGCTGCACAGTGGCAGTAATGATTTCTCAGTCGGGCGGCGGCGGATCCTGCGGCCCGAGGATGGCTGTGGAGTCACACAAATGGAGAGACGCTCGGTCTCGAGGCGGCGCCAGCCCACCCGAGCGGAAAAATGCCGGCGGCATTACAGAGACAGTCCAACTTAGTTAATCTAGCCGAATGTCTCGGGCTTAATCAAAATGTGAGGACACGTTCCAAGGTAAGTCTATTATAGTTAACCAGCGCGGCGGCCAGCAGCAGCGGGCTCAAGCAATGCTATTCCTTCCTTCAAGTCATCCTGACAAATTCTAACAGAAGTGATGCTTGCTTTTTTCCCTCAAAGTGGCATGCTTGAAGTTTATCAACTTTGCACTTTCATTAAAGAAAATGCTAATGAATATTGCTGTTGATATCCTTGCAATCGTATCACTGCATCAGCTAGTGTTCAACCTATTACAATTGAACAGATTGTTACAATACCATAGACATAATATACATACATAACATGATCCTTCGCAATACAATAAATGGTACATTTTATAACCAGCATCGACAGAAACACAAGACGTTCCAGCAAAAACGTGCGGGAAAAGTATAGAATCACAAGACGCATTTCTGCTCACGATATATAGAATCACAAGGCGCATTTCTGCTCACGATATATAGAATCACAAGACGCATTTCTGCTCACGATATATAGCATCACAAGGCGCATTTCTGCTCACGATATATAGAATCACAAGAAGCATTTCTGCTCACGATATATAGCATCACAAGGCGCATTTCTGCTCACGATATATAGCATCACAAGCCGCATTTCTGCTCACGATATATAGCATCACAAGGCGCATTTCTGCTCACGATATATAGCATCACAAGGCGCATTTCTGCTCACGATATATAGAATCACAAGACGCATTTCTGCTCACGATATATAGCATCACAAGGCGCATTTCTGCTCACGATATATAGCATCACAAGGCGCATTTCTGCTCACGATATATAGCATATATAGAATCACAAGACGCATTTCTGCTCACGATATATAGAATCACAAGACGCATTTCTGCTCACGATATATAGAATCACAAGGCGCATTTCTGCTCACGATATATAGCATCACAAGGCGCATTTCTGCTCACGATATATAGAATCACAAGACGCATTTCTGCTCACAATAACGTGCCAAAACCAGACCAGCGGAAACACCTGTTTACCTATCATCGACAACAGCACAGCATCAGACACGGGCAGCGCCTCGTGATCCTGTTTGTTTGGACAGTGAAATCAAGAGCGAGCTGCCACAGCTGAACAAACGACGAGCCTCATCCTGACGAGGTCAGGACTCTCCGGCCAATCGGGAACGTCTAGGACAGGAGGAAACAGACGGCCGGGACAGGAGGGAACAAACGGCCGGGACAGGAGGGGACAGACGGCAGGGACAGGAGGGCACAGACAGCAGGGACGGGAGGGGACAGCCGGCAGGGACGGGAGGGGACAGACGGCAGGGACGGGAGGGGACAGACAGCAGGGACAGGAGGGAACAAACGGCCGGGACAGGAGGGAACAGACGGCAGGGACGGGAGGGGACAGACGGCAGGAACAGGAGGGAACAGGAGGGAACAGGAGGGAACAGGAGGGAACAGGAGGGAACAGGAGGGAACAGGAGGGAACAGGAGGGAACAGGAGGGAACAGGAGGGAACAGGAGGGAACAGGAGGGAACAGGAGGGAACGGACGGCCGGGATAGGATGGAACAGGAGGGAACAGACGGCAAGGATAGGATGGAACAGGAGGGAACAGACGGCAAGGACAGGAGGGAACATACGGCAGGGCATGAGGGAACAGGAGGGAACAGACGGCAGGGACAGGAAGGAACAAACGGCAGGGAGCAGGAGGGAGCAGGAGGGAGCAGGAGGGAGCAGGAGGGAACAGACAGCAGTGACAGGAGGGAGCAGACAGCAGGGGCAGGAGGAAACAGACGGCAGGGATAGGAGGGAACATATGGCAGGGACACGAGGGAACAGGAGGGAACAGACAGCAGGGATAGGAGGGAACAGACGACAGGGACAGGAGGGAACAAACGGCAGGGACAGGAGGGAGCAGGAGGGATCAGGAGGAAACAGCCGGCAGGGGCAGAAGGGAGCAGGCGACAGGGACAGGAGGGAACAGACGGCAGGGACAGGAGGGAACAGACAGCAGGGACAGGAGGGAACAGACAGCAGGGACAGGAGGGAACAGACAGCAGGGACAGGAGGGAACAGACAGCAGGGACAGGAGCACGATCAGTCAAACCTGCCGACCGTGGCGTCCCTTTGTCCGGCCAGCGCGCGTCCGCTCCAGTCAACAGGATAAAACTAACCTGCCGACATGGCCGGCCTCAGGAGAAAGTAACCTGCCGACATGGCCGGCCACAGGAGAAAAATAACCTGCCGACATGGCCGGCCACAGGATAAAAATAACCTGCCGACATGGCCGGCCACAGGAGAAAAATAACCTGCCGACATGGCCGGCCACAGAAGAAAGTAACCTGCCGACATGGCCGGCCACAGGAGAAAGTAACCTGCCGACATGACCGGCCTCAGGAGAAAGTAACCTGCCGACATGGCCGGCCACAGGAGAAAGTAACCTGCCGACATGACCGGCCTCAGGAGAAAGTAACCTGCCGACATGGCCGGCCACAGGAGAAAGTAACCTGCCGACATGGCCGGCTTCAGGAGAAAGTAACCTGCCGACATGACCGGCCTCAGGAGAAAGTAACCTGCCGACATGGCCGGCTTCAGGAGAAAGTAACCTGCCGACATGGCCGGCCACAGGAGAAAGTAACCTGCCGACATGGCCGGCCACAGGAGAAAGTAACCTGCAGACATGGCCGGCCTCAGGAGAAAAATAACCTGACGACATGGCCGGCCACAGGAGAAAGTAACCTGCAGACATGGCCGGCCTCAGGAGAAAAGTAACCTGCCGACATGGCCGGCCACAGGAGAAAGTAACCTGCCGACGTGGCCGGCCACAGGAGAAAGGTAACCTGCCGACATGGCCGGCCACCGAGCACTGACTGTCGGTGCAAGCTCTCTCTGAGCAGGCGGAGTCCTGGCCTGTTTGGGGTTCTATCGCTGATGCGGCCACCTGTCGGTACACTCGGTCACTGGTGTGGTGGTAACACATTCGTGCAGCATATCGGTGGTGTACGGTGTCAGTATATCCGTTTTGCCAGCCACTGCTGTAATTATGAACGATCAAGACACCTGCAATGCGCTGACAAATTGTATATTCGATGTCTGACAAGTCCTTGAGCAGCCACCAAAGCGCTACTTTCAGTTTATATTTCTTATTCTTCTTATCATTCTTATCATTCTTATCATTCTTATCATTCTTATCATTCTTATCATTCTTATCATTTCTTATCATCCAGTCTTATCATTCTTGTTTAAAACCACTATTTCGAACATAACTGTTCTGTTGTTTTTTATTAGGTTTCATTATTGATGTATGAAGTGCCTTTTATTTGTTCTGTTTATAATTGTTTGGCCCAGTACAGGCGGACCGCGGGTGGAAAATACTTCATCCACAAATTGCATTACGTCCCAAGGGAAATAATTAAAAATGAATAATTTGCTTCCATCGGAGCCAACAAGCGGTAACTAAGAGCTGTGAAATCAATCTCGCCTACCTCGCGCACGTGCTGGTATGGTAGTACAGTTTGGCAAACTGCCTGATGAAGACCAGAGAGGTCATGCTGGTATTAACTAGCGAGTATCCAGGCGGAGGGCAGCAATATAGACGTCTGACCTAGCACTGCCAAACGTCGAAAAACTGACAGCACAAACGAGCACAGCGACACAATGGAAGCCGGCGACGAATGAACGGGCAATGGCACTGCCGAAACTCTGGTGGTACGGAGGTGCAATGCCATCACCGCATCTCTGTATAGCATCCGTCATCACCTCACTCCAGACGTCTTTAAACTCCTCGTCCAAACACACGTTTTTCCTCATATACTGCCATATACTGCCTGTCCGCCTGGGGAGGGCTGCCCAGTGCCGTCTGCATCGCGTTCAGAGGTGACTGAACTTTGCCGCTCGGCTCGTCACCGGCGTGCGACGTAGAGACCACATTTCGCCAGCTCTCGCGTCTCTCGGGTGTGAGAGAGTAGAGGAACTGGTCGCCCGACACGACTGTACCAACGTGCACAAAGCCCTGACTAGTCGACAGGGTCCTAAGGCGCTGCGTAACATGTTCACCAAGCGATCTGACGTATCGGCCAGCACTAGGGCTGTCGACGCCGGAGACCTTCATCTCCCGAAATGTAGACTGAGTCAGACCCAGAAGGGTTTCTCGCACCGAGCAGTCGGCACGTGGAATGCGCTGCCACCAGCCGTGAAAGCCGCTCCGTCCAGGCGCGCGTTTGTAGCCGCATTAGCAATAACCGAGTGCGTGACGCGAGCGAGTGCCACCAAATAGTCCGGCAAGCTATTTTCCATCAGTGCCTATGCAAACTGTGTTTAATTGTGTCCAGCACTACAAATATGTTTACCACATGTATTCACAGGAAGCGTAATAGCCACGTTGTGGAAGGTTTCCAAAACAAATGACTGAACTCAGTTGACACAGATCATGAAACGTGTTCGGCAGACGTGTTCGACAGACGTGTTCGACAGACGTGTTCGACGTGTTCTGTTCGACAGCGGAGGCGACATCTGTTGATAACACGGCACTAAACGAAGGCAACACGACGCAAAGTGGTGTCACCGATCCGACGCCGCTGCAAGCCTGCGATATTCTGGCCTAATTAGAAATGTGTCTGTTGTGGGAGGGTGTGTGGGGGGGGGGGGGGGAGGGGGGATGTTCGAGGAGGGTGGTTTTGACGTGCGTCGGATGGATGACATCTTGATACTCGTATAGCGTTTATTGACTGTTTGTTGCTTTAGCTTATACCACTGAATATCAACGTCAAAGACACTACAACGCAACACAGTCCGTCCTCACCCTGAATCTCCTGAGCTACCACATTCTGAATATCCACGTCAAAGACACTACAACGCAACACAGTCCGTCTTCACCCTGAATCTTCTGAGCTACCACATTCTGAATATCCACGTCAAAGACACTACAACGCAACACAGTCCGTCTTCACCCTGAATCTTCTGAGCTACCACATTCTGAATATCAACGTCAAAGACACTACAACGCAACACAGTCCATTTTCACCCTGAATCTCCTGAGCTACCACATTCTGAATATCCACGTCAAAGACACTACAACGCAACACAGTCCGTCTTCACCCTGAATCTTCTGAGCTACCACATTCTGAATATCAACGTCAAAGACACTACAACGCAACACAGTCCGTCCTCACCCTGAATCTCCTGAGCTACCACATTCTGAATATCAACGTCAAAGACACTACAACGCAACACAGTCCGTCTTCACTCTGAATCTCCTGAGCTACCACATTCTGAATATCAACGTCAAAGACACTACAACGCAACACAGTCCGTCCTCACCCTGAATCTCCTGAGCTACCACATTCTGAATATCAACGTCAAAGACACTACAACGCAACACAGTCCGTCTTCACCCTGAATCTCCTGAGCTACCACATTCTGAATATCCACGTCAAAGACACTACAACGCAACACAGTCCGTCTTCACCCTGAATCTCCTGAGCTACCACATTCTGAATATCAACGTCAAAGACACTACAACGCAACACAGTCCGTCATCACCCTGAATCTTCTGAGCTACCACATTCTGAATATCCACGTCAAAGACACTACAACGCAACACAGTCCGTCTTCACCCTGAATCTCCTGAGCTACCACATTCTGAATATCAACGTCACAGACACTACAACGCAACACAGTCCGTCCTCACCCTGAATCTCCTGAGCTACCACATTCTGAATATCAACGTCAAAGACACTACAACGCAACACAGTCCGTCTTCACCCTGAATCTCCTGAGCTACCACATTCTGAATATCAACGTCAAAGACACTACAACGCAACACAGTCCGTCTTCACCCTGAATCTCCTGAGCTACCACATTCTGAATATCAACGTCAAAGACACTACAACGCAACACAGTCCGTCTTCACCCTGAATCTCCTGAGCTACCACATTCTTAGAGCCTGAGATAACCTCGTAAAACGCAGCACATCATCACAGTTCACCGCCTGATGTCCGTGTCAGGTACTGACACCTGATCATTCAGCAATACTTCATGACAATTGACAAGACATGTCCACTGGTCAGTAGTTGCCATGATCAGTCATAGCAGTCAAGTCATAGTTGCATGTCGAAGTTGTCATGTCATGGTTGTCGTATAGTGCTCATTTTCATGGCCAGATGTCGAACAATTACACCCTTCACCCTCTGTTCAGTGAAGTCGCTACCAGTTCCCCTTCCTTGGAGCCGTTCCCACACCTCATCCCCGCCCCGACACGCTGTCCGTCTGTGTGCTTGTCTGTCCGTCTGTGTGTCTGTCTGTCCGTCTGTGTTTGTCTGTCCGTCTGTGTGTTTGTCTGTCCGTCTGTGTGTTTGACTGTCCGTATGTGTGTTTGTCTGTCCGTCTGTGTGTTTGTCTGTCCGTCTGTGTGTTTGTCTGCCCGTCTGTGTGTTTGTCTGTCCGTCTGTGTATTTGTCTGTCCGTCTGTGTGTTTGTCTGTCCGTTTGTGTGTTTGTCTGTCCGTCTGTGTGCTTGTCTGTCCGTCTGTGTATCTGTCTGCCCGTCTGTGTTTGTCTGTCCGTCTGTGTGTTTGTCTGTCCGTCTGTGTGTTTGACTGTCCATATGTGTGTTTGTCTGTCCATCTGTGTGTTTGTCTGTCCGTCTGTGTGTATGTCTGTCCGTCTGTGTTTGTCTGTCCGTCTGTGTGTTTGTCTGTCCGTATGTGTGTTTGTCTGTCCGTCTGTGTGTTTGTCTGTCCGTCTGTGTGTTTGTCTGTCCGTCTGTGTGTTTGTCTGTCCGTCTGTGTTTGTCTGTCCGTCTGTGTGTTTGTCTGTCCGTCTGTGTGTTTGTCCGTCCGTCTGTGTGTCTGTCTGTCCGTCTGTGTGTTTGTCCGTCCGTCTGTGTTTGTCTGTCCGTCTGTGTGCTTGTCTGTCCGTCTGTGTGTCTGTCTGTCCGTCTGTGTGTTTGTCTGTCCGTATGTGTGTTTGTCTGTCCGTCTGTGTGTTTGTCTGTCCGTCTGTGTGTTTGTCTGTCCGTCTGTGTGTTTGTCCGTCCGTCTGTGTTTGTCTGTCCGTCTCTCAGAGCAGTCGATCTCAGCGGCGAATCACTGCCGGGCTGCAAACACCCGACGCCGGGAGTGGCTCGTTTGCCGGAGACGAGCGACCAGGGACCGACAGTAGAACTGGTGACGGCCCCGCCGTCGGACCGACGCTCGATCGTCGGACCGACGCGACGCTCGATCGTGCCACGTTTACGGGTGTCCGTCAACGACGAGGCACCACTCCGATACCAGCGGCAGCCACTACAAACGGCTCAGCTCGAAATCGCCAATACTGCTTTACGATGGCGATCGATCACGACATCAACTCGGAACGGATCGCGTTTCGCTGTCATGCAGATATTTCTACGACCGATCCCCGGACGATCTGCGGTCAATACAGTACCAATACAGAGTCGATCTGAGGGCCGATACACTATTGATACCAGATCAATGGCAATAGCACGCCTCCGCGGCCGCTCGGCGAACACACGGCTTCAGAGACGGACAAAAACACTATCTGGCCGGTATTTTTGGCCGTGCTCGTAAATTGAAAGATGTTATCGTGCTGTTTGTTCTGCCGGCAGAGCAGTGGAAGCGTCAATGACCTTGTCATCTATAGTCCTGTGACGCCCGAACATTCCACATAACCGTAACTTACGACGTCATCCATTCCACGACTGCAACATGCGGCAACCCTTTGATCTCAGTGGCATGTGACGTCACACCATCTGATCCCAGGTGACGTCAGACCGTGTGTGACGTCTCATGTCAGCAGCCCTCTCCGTGTGCCGGCCGCGGCCTGTGACGTGACGTCGCCGCTCCTCCTCGCTCGCCACGGCACCCCGTAACGGGCGGCCGGCGCGCTGGATAAAGCCAATTTTGCCAGCTCGGCCGTGATTTACCGCTCATCGGGCCCAAACTCTGATAATGGTCATGCCGGCCGAGACCATAAAATGTTTCACGGCTGCAATTTATAGGTAGCAGCCAGCGGGCGGCGACCGACGAGCCAGCGTAGCCCGGCCGCTGGCCAGATGGTCCCCCACGATCTATCAAGCCGGCCTGTCTTATAGCGCCATAAAGTCCGCCGGCCCATGCGAGCCACCTTAACATTTTTCAGCTGATAATATAGCTGGTGACACGGATTTGAGGACATTCAATATAGGACACGTTGCTG
>JAXIVJ010009220.1:0-5000 GCA_036785665.1 Chirona hameri
AATATAACCGACACCAGCTGATGCCATACCGGGCACAATATGCCACCCAGCGGGTGGCTGAGCGCACCAGTTGATAGGAGAGGGTAAGCGCGTCAGTCTCTGTCTGGGTAAGTCCCGAGTTTTGTGGTCGATCCACTTGATGGCCCTGAACTTGTTGGTGCCGGGGTCTGGAAGGGTGAGGATGACTATGCCCCTGTTCTCCGGTGTAGCTACCTGTGCTAGCAGGTGATCCGCAGTGGTGGGGTGACCAAGCCTGCCCATCTGGAGTTTTGCGAAAGATTCTCGAACATCCTCGGGGCACGACCATAGTAACGAGTCGGGTGGTCTCGGTCTCCGGCATAGAGGTCTCGGAAGGTGGCATCGACCGTAGTGGAGCACCCAGACTCGCATGGAAGTTCTCCGTGCTGCTCACAGGTCCAGCTCCATCACCTGTAGACACTGACTGGGCAGAGCTGCTGCTTCTCCCGAGTACGGGGCTGGATTCTACCGCCACTCTCCGCTCCAAGTTCTCCTTCAAAATCAAACTCACTTGTTTGGCGTTCTTCGGCAGATATGTTTCCGCGTTCAGGTTCCCTCCGTGATGTTGGATCCTACCGAATGGATATTCACCATCGCGTAGTGTCGTCATCCACTGGACCGACCGCCTCCCTGGTGACAAAGTTGCTCACATTGTTGAGATGGATGGTATACGTAGTTTTGTCCTGGGTTCGTGTATATCAGAAAAATAATGTATAAAGCCATATTTTTTTGGGGGGCTGGCCCGTACGGGCCAGCCGCGGCGTACGCCGCGGCCCCCCCAAAAAATATGGCTTTATACATTAATAATATAATAGGTGAATGCTGGGATAACCAATCTCCTTTTATGCTGATGATGAAGTGAATCAAATAGTTGTTTTCATCAGATGACTATCACTTCAGCTACATCACCTCAACCTAGTAAAAAACTATTTCTTAGGCTCTCCTCACCTCCTCACCTCAGTTAAACACAGTATAGGTTTCTCTCGTTTATTTTCCAGGATACATATGACTAATATAAGTAGAACCCAGATTTGTTTTAACCGAAGCATTCTCCACAGATCATTAGGACGCGCCTGGAAGATACCCGTGAGTGATGCTTTGACAAGTATATCCATTTTAGTCGTCATTTTGCATCTCATTGTAGTCTTGATCTGGGGGCTCAGCTGCTTCACTCTCAGGTATACAGCAGCAATATCACTTTTGCTTGTTGTATAGGGCTTTTTCTGTATCATCTGATGGTTTTCCTGGCTTGTAGTTTTTGTTATTGTAGTGAAACACCAGATTTTCTGTATTCATATTCCATGTGTACCACCGGGGACGTATCTGGCCGTTACTGTAAGGACTTATGATCGGTCCCTGGATAACTCCTCTATCTCCAAACAGCCTCATTGTCATGGCCTTCCGTTACTGGAATTTTCTTTGTATTGGACTTGTATACATCAGTCAGGTCCACTACTGGTAAAGTATCAGCAGAAGTTAGGTATGGTGTACTTTTCTGTAGTTTTATAGCTTGTTTCTGCGATCGAACCATTCGTGTCAGTCCATATTCAATCTCTGCTTGAGGAGTTTCCACCTCAGTCATCACGGGAGTTCCAGCGACAGATTGTTGTATCTGATTTATTCCTCTGCATTCACCTATTGTAACAGTTGCACTCAATATCTTACATCCATTGTACACCATTGGATTGTCCCCACGTTTTCTGTTCCCACGTTGGGATTATAATTTGAGTGGCATCACCTTTGTTATAAGCTGCATTTTGGTAAATACGAGTTTCTAAAAGCGGTATATAGCATACATTTTGCCCAGATCGAGCATCTCCAGCGTCAGGTCATGGAACGTAGAGATGGTAAACTTGACAGTTGGTCCACCAAAACCAAGGTGTGGTGCTGACGATGTCATAGGAGCCAACCTCTGCGGTCTCTTCACTCTGCGGCATCGCTGTCGTCCCTGTCGCGGTTTTCTTCGGTGGTGGCAGACCTCGCGTACCAGGTGCTCGTTTCGCTCCGGCCTGTGAAGAATGGAGGTATGAGTTGAAACCCACTTATTTGTACCTAAATCATAATAAGACATTGTACCTTTCTGGTGGGCCACTCGGGCTATAGAGGCATGGTGTACTGACCTGTAATCTCCGCGATGTTGGCATTTATAGCCTTGTAGTGACGCAAGTACATGCGCCACCAGTCTTCGGCACGATGGTGCCGGGTGGGCCAGATAGTACTGGCCCGACGTTGCTTCTGTCGCCCCTGCTCTGATTTCGCACCGTGAAGGTAAACGTCTTGGTGCGGCTCTGGGATGGCGTCGCGGTCCGATTCGGCGCAGAAACCTGCTAGGCGGTTGTTTGTGCTGGCAAATATCGCCACTCGGTCAAGTTGATCGGGAGTGTTCTGATATTTGACGGCGACATGCATCGGCTCACCCACCTAAACAGTTTTTTAAAAATCGTCTTTGTTCACATCGCTCCACCGTGATCTCCTCCATCACACCAATATCGCCTCATAGAAGCTGAGCCAGGTAAGAATGGAACTCTGTGAGTTCATGCAGATAGTTTTGTCGGTTTCTTAGGGCCAGCAATGTGTTTAGCACCAGCGTCTTGCCTGTTGTCGTTCTGCCAAACAACAGAAGAGTGTTCACCTTTGTGAGCCACTTGTCCTCTATCTCCTCAACCCATGCCAGGAATTCTGGATATCGATCCCCATTTTTTCTTGAACATGATAGTCCAACCTATGCTTCATTGTCCGACATTGGGCTAATCCATATCGTCACCTACTTCATTGTAGAATAACCTCCCAGAAGGAGTGTTTTTCCAGTTTTTCCTGTTTTTTTGTTTGCTCGAACGATATGACTGTTCGCACCCTGTCTTTGAACGCTGGCGTTAGGCTATACAGCCGTCGAAACTCCTCACCTGTCAGTTTTTTCATGAAGCTCCCAACTGAGTTTGCTTTGTGCCGTTTCACCAGTTTCTGGATGTAGTCCACTTCCATCTCTTCTGTTGCTCGATCGTTTCTTTCTTGCTTGCGTCTCTGCTCCGGTGCCATATGGTTGGCGTCCTCTGATGTCGGGTTGCAGTCTGGGGTAATTTTAAGTCAGACCACCGTCTACCTCGTCACCCGCATGCAGTTGCTGAGTGGTTAATTTTTCCACAAACTTTATTGCAGCATGGGTAGCAGAATATAACCGAACCAGCTGATGCCATACCGTGGCACAATATATGCCAACCCAGCGGGTGGCTGAGCTCACCAGTTGATAGGAGACGGGTAAGCGCGTACTTACTCTGTCTGGGTAAGTCCGTGTTTGTGGCGATCCACTTGATGGCCCTGAACTTGTTTGGTGCCGGGGTCATGGAAGGGTGAGATGACTATGCCCCTGTTCTCCGGTGTAGCTACCTGTGCTAGCAGTGTGATCCGCAGTGGTGGGTGACCATGCCTGCCCATCTGGAGTTTGCGAAAGATTCACGAACATCTCCGGGCACGACCATAGTAACGAGTCGGTGGTCTCGGTCCTCCCGGCATAGAGGTCTCGGAAGGTGGGCATCGACTCGTAGTGGAGCACCCAGACTCGCATGGAAGTTCTCCGTGCTGCTCAGGTCCAGGCACCATCACCTGTAGACACTGACTGGGCAGAGCTGGCTGCTTCTCCCGAGTACGGGGATGATTCTACAGCCCTCCTCCGCCTCCAAGTTCTCCTTCAAAATCAAACTCACCTTGTTTGGCGTTCTTCGGCAGATATGTTTCCGCGATCAAGGTTTCCTCCGTGATGTTGGAATCCCTACCGAATGGATATTCACCATCGGGTAGTGTCGTCATCCACTGGACGACCGCCTCCCTGGTGAACAAAGTTGCTCACATTGTTGAGATGGATGGTATACGTAGTTTTGTCCTGGTTCGTGTTTATCAGAAAAATCTGTATGAGTCGGATTCTGGGTTTTCAACTTCTCTGCCGGGATAACTGGTAGGAACTGCAGAAAGGGGACTGAGTAGATCCACCGAAGCCGGAACCGTCAAGGAAGTCACGTAGGTCCGCTGTGGGTATGATGACATCCCTCCGCGTCCCTCTCGGCTGGAGCTGATGGGGGCGATCGCACCGGATACGTCGAGATGGAGAGCATCCTGCTGGCCATACTGTAACAGATGAAGAGGAGGTTCCGTAAGAAATAGTTTTCTAACAGATGAAGTGAAGTGACGCTCAGGGAATAGTTTCTACAACAGATGAAGTGAATACATACATCAGTAACAGTCACCAGCTCAAAAAACAAATAATTTGAGCCACATCAACAATCACGTACCTGAGTCATGAAGACACGAAGCTGGAGAGCCTGTTCACTGGTGAAGGTCTGGCACAACACTGAGGAAGCTAGAATGGATTTATCCAGCATTCACCTACTTTTATATTATGATATGAGCCCATACTTTTTGGGGCGCGCCCGCGGCGCCGCGCACCCATAAAAATATGGCTTTATACATAATAATATAATAGGTGAAACATCCGCTCTAATTTGACGTCTCAAAAGTTGCCAGCCACCTGAGCTCGAAGAAGACAGAAATTCCTGAAGATCAGAGAGGCCCACGGCGGCAGAGGATTGGTGGACCTGGATGCGAAGACGACTCACACCTGGGGAAGAAGGGAGACAGGAAAGTGGCTGCCCGCTGCTGCTGCCAAGCTTCGCGTTACGAGGGAAATGTAAGCAGTGCGGGGGGGGGGGATATTTCGTTTATGTGCGTTGTGTTTCTGATAATCGTAGTTGCATGAAACAAATTCGACAGTGTGCAGTTTTCAGAGATTGTAAATGTTTTTTAGTTTGATCGATTTTCAGTGCTTAATAAGGAAGCCATAAAACTGAATCGCTGTTATTTTACAGGTACGGAAGAAAGCACCAGCAGGAATACACCAACGGACAGCTAGCAGCGGCATCACAGAGCAATGTCTTCCTGAACGACCCGCGAAAAAGTCAGCTAAGCGGCACATCACAATGGTCAAATCTGAA
>JAXIVJ010009220.1:10000-37500 GCA_036785665.1 Chirona hameri
TCCTTTCATTATCGATATGCAAAACAATAAAACTTCATTTCATTATCGATATGAAAAACTACACATTCACCTTCGCCGAATTGGTGGAACACGCCGATTTAAACGAAACTTACGGACATTGTACAACACCACGGTGTGCATCTGGAAATCATAGTGCCTATTCATGACATTTCCAAATTTAACTTCCAGAGCCCCTCAAACCTAAAAAATGACCCCCTCTCCCATGTTAACATGCAGTCATTCAGAAGACAATAAGTAAAAAAGAAACGCACATATTAGGTAGCGACTTTGCATCCTCACACAGAAAGGTTGTTCGCATATATCCAGAAAGTGTCAATACGTGACACTCAAACATATTTTCCCCAGAGACTCAGATATTCAAACGTCCTTTCATTATCGATATGCAGAACTACACAACTTTATTTCATTATCGATATGAAAAAAATACACATTTACATTCGCCGAATTGCGTGGAACACGCCGATTTAAACAAAGTTTACGGACATTGTACAACACCACGGCAGTGCATCTGAAAATCATAGTGCCTATTCATGACATTTCCAAATTTGACCTCCAGGGTTTGAGGGGCTCAAACCTAAAAAATGACCCCCTCTCCCATGTAAGATGCAGTCATTCAGAAGACAATAAGTGAAAAAGAAACGCACATATTACCTAGAGACTATGCATACTCATACAGAAAGGTTGTCTGCAGATTTCCAGAAAGTGTCAATACGTGACACTCAAACGTATTTTCCCCAGAGGCTGTCAGACGTTCAACTTCCTTTCATTATCGATATGCAAAACTACACAACTTCATATCATTATCGATATGAAAAACTACACATTCACATTCGCCGAATTGGTGGAACACGCCGATTTAAGCAAAACTTACAGACATTGTACAACACCACGTGGTGCATCTGAAAAGCATAGTGCCTATTCATGACATTTCCAAATTTGACGTCCAGAGCCCCTCAAAGCTAAAAAAATACCTCCTATCCCATGTTAACATGCAGTCATACAGAAGACAATAAGTGGAAAAAGAAACGCACAAATTAGCTAGAGACTTAGGATCCTCATACAGAAAGGATGTCCGCAGATTTCAGAAAGTGTCAATACGTGACACTCAAACGTATTTTCCCCAGAGGCTGTCAGACATTCAGCGTCCTTTCATTATCGATATGCAAAAACAACAAAACTTCATTTCATTATCGATATGAAAAACTACACATTCACATTCGCCGAGTTGGTGGAACACGCCGATTTAAACAAAACTTACGGACATTGTACAACACCACGCAGTGCATCTGAAATCATAGTGCCTATTCATGACATTTCCAAATTTGACCTCCAGAGCCCCTCAAACCTAAAAAATGCCCCCCTCTCCCATGTTAACATGCAGTCATTTCAGAAGACAATAGTGAAAAAGAAACCCACATATTACCTAGAGACTATGCATACTCATACAGAAAGGTTGTCCGCAGATTTCCAGCAAGTGCCAATACATGACACTAAAAAATACAGACCTCAGAGGCCGTCAAGTTTTCCACTTATTTGCAATCATTCACATTCACGAAATTGGTGGAACACGCCGATTTAAACAAAACTTATGGACATTGTACAACACCATGCGGTGCATCTGAAAATCATAGTGCCTATTCATGACATTTCCAAATTTGACCTCCAGAGCCCCTCAAACCTAAAAAATGGACCCCTCTCCCATGTTAACATGCAGTCATTCAGAAGACAATAAGTGAAAAGAAACGCACATATTACATAGAGACTATGCATACTCATACAGAAAGGTTGTCCGCAGATTTCCAGCAAGTGTCAATACATGACACTAAAAAATACAACCCTCAGAGGCCGTCAAGTTTTCCACTTATTTGCAATCATTCACATTCACGAAAATTGGTGGAATACGCCGATTTAAACAAAACTTACCGAAATTGTACAACACCACGTGGTGCATCTGAAAATCATAGTGCCTATTCATGACATTTCCAAATTTGACCTCCAGAGCCCCTCAAAGGTAAAAAAATCCCCCCTATCCCGTGTTAACATACAGAAGACAATTAGTGAAAAAGAAACGCACAAATTAGCTAGAGACTTAGGATCCTCATACAGAAAGGCTGTCCGCAGATTTCCAGGAAGTGTCAATACGTGACACTCAAACGTATTTTCCCCAGAGGCTGTCAGACATTCAACGTCCTTTCATTATCGATATGCAAAACAACAAAATTCATTTAATTATCGATATGAAAAACTACACATTCACATTCGCCGAGTTGGGTGGGAACACGCCGATTTAAACTAAACTTACGGACATTGTCCAACACCACGCGGTGCATCTGAAAATCATAGTGCCTATTCATGACATTTCCGTTAAGTTTTGTTAAAATCGCCGTGTTCCACCAATTTGGTGAATGTAAATGATTGCAAATAAGTGGAAGACTTGACGGCCTCTGAGGGCTGTATTTTTTAGTATCACGTATTAACACTTTCTGGAAATCTGCGGACAACCTTTCTATATGAGGATGCACAGTTTCTTAGTAAATATGTGCGTTTCTTTTTCACTTATTGTCTTCTGAATGAATGCATGTTAACATGGGAGAGGGGGTCATTTTTTAGGTTGAGGGGCTCTTGAGGTCAAATTTGGAAATGTCATGAATAGGCACTATGATTTTCAGATGCACCGCGTGGTGTTGTACAATGTCCGTAAGTTTCGTTTAAATGGGCGTGTTCCCCAATTTGCTGAATGTGAATGATTTAAAATAAGTGGAAAACTTGACGGCCATTGTGGGCTGTATTTTTTAGTGTCACGTATTGAGACTTTCTGGAAATCTGCGGACAACCTTTCTGTATGAGGATGCAAAGTCGCTAGCTAATATGTGCGTTTCTTTTTCACTTATTGTCTTCTGAATGACTGCATGTTAACATGGGAGAGGGGGTCATTTTTTAGCTTTGAGGGGCTCTGGAGGTCAAATTTGGAAATGTCATGAATAGGCACTATAATTTTCAGATGTACCGCGTGGTGTTGTACAATGTCCATAAGTTTCGTTTAAATTGGCGTGTTCCACCAATTTGGTGAATGTGAATGATTTAAAATAGGACGCGTGTACTTCGAGTCAAGGGTACATTTATCCTATTCTGCCTTTCTGCTTAAATCGAGTTAATGCTAGTTTTACACCAAAAATGCCTCCTGATTAAATCGACTCGGATCTGAGTCGCTTTTGACGTGATTTACATATAACGGCTGTGCAGTGTATGTCGCGTTGTGAGTAGTTTTGACGTGATTTACACATAACGGCTGTGCAGTGTATGTCGCGTTGTGAGTAGTTTTGACGTGATTTACACATAACGGCTGTGCAGTGTATGTCGCGTTGTGAGTAGTTTTGACGTGATTTACACATAACGGCTGTGCAGTGTATGTCGCGTTGTGAGTAGTTTTGACGTGATTTACACATAACGGCTGTGCAGTGTATGTCGCGTTGTGAGTAGTTTTGACGTGATTTACACATAACGGCTGTGCAGTGTATGTCGCGTTGCGAGTAGTTTTGACGTGATTTACACATAACGGCTGTGCAGTGTATGTCGCGTTGCGAGTAGTTTTAACGTGATTTACCCATAACGGCTGTGCAGTGTATGTCGCGTTGTGAGTAGTTTTGACGTGATTTACACATAACGGCTGTGCAGTGTATGTCGCGTTGCGAGTAGTTTTGACGTGATTTACACATTACGGCTGTGCAGTGTATGTCGCGATGCGAGTAGTTTTGACGTGATTTACACATAACGGCTGTGCAGTGTATGTCGCGCTGTGAGTAGTTTTGACGTGATTTACACATAACGGCTGTGCAGTGTATGTTACGTTGTGAGTAGTTTTGACGTGATTTACACATAACGGTTGTGCAGTGTATGTTACCCTGTGAGTAGCTTTGACGTGATTTAAGCATAAGTTACTCGGCATATATCGCGCCGAGTAGTTTTGATGCGACCTACACAAGCGTGTTCGAGTTATGATCACTTTATGAGTAGTCGAAACACAATTAACATTTAAAGGACATTCTGAATACATTTAATATGTACGCATATGCGCCGAAAGTGGGGGACGGGGGGGCACGTCCCCAAACATTTTCGGATTTTAACATCACGCCTATGGGTGTGCATGGAAATAATCGACTTCAGAACGCGTGTCTGTGGATCTTGACGGGTAAAAGTTAGTACTACCTGCATTGCACATAAACACAATGGTCCATGGGTTTAATGTATTCAAGCATTAGGTCCGAGACCTAACTTGGATAATCATTATAATACACAACCTTCAGACACAGCCCGTCCGACGTCGGTTCTTCATCTATCACACGACAAACAGCAACCTGATCACAGAGGCATAGGATATGATAGTCAAGGAGTGCAAAGGAAGTAATCCGCAGCATTGGTCAATATCGTTCCGATATCCTGTAGAAAAACAAACAAAGAAAGGCTCCCGCACTTAGTTCTGGGATCTAACAGTCGAAATCAAAAGGGTAAGGAAGGACTATAAACACCATTTTGACAAACTTCTACATGTATCAGCAGCATAACGATTGTTGCAGATTCAATAGCAAAATAAAGGAAACGCTAGTAGAATAACGCAAACAAATAGTATTCGTCCGTCTTCCGGAGGCAGTGATACCTACTGGATTGACTTTTGAATCATCGCACGTTTTGGCCACGGGCTGAACCGACACATACATGCACTCATAAATTCGTCTAAAGAAACCCCTGAACGGTCGATAGAGCATACGAAAGTCATGTTAAAGCCATACGGAGAAGTAATACGCTTAAAGGAAATAGTTCAC
Organism: Chirona hameri; assembly: GCA_036785665.1. NCBI lineage: Eukaryota > Metazoa > Arthropoda > Thecostraca > Balanomorpha > Balanidae > Chirona > Chirona hameri. Next base: position 14,842 of record JAXIVJ010009220.1, read on the forward strand.
CTTCGGACAATTTTTCAGAACACGATTTTATTATATTTTGTAATACAGTTTCTTTTTTTCTTTGAAAAAATGGTCCTACATCGCGCCAATTCAGGAAAAAAAGGTCGTACATTATTAATGTTATGGTGTGCGTTATTGGTCTGCGCATGCTCAGACCAGTGCTGGCACTCGACGGTACGGTATATCATATATGCGCCGCATTCCTTCGCCAAAAAGTCAAATATCTTCGGCTGGAGAGTCTTTTCAGCCAAGGAAAGTTGCAGATAAGGATTTCTCAACACGGGCTACAAAACTGCTATTTCAGTTCAAAATCCCATGTTGAAGGTGAACTATTTCCTTTAAGAGTATCGTAAAAAGGACGCAGCATCACATCTCTAACCTCTTCCAATGCCTTTCTGGACTAGAATGGAGTTCATGCTCCCATCACTGGCGACGCAGAACATCATGTGTACGACAGAAGAACAAAGTCTGTCATTCTTCACTAGATTCCATGCAAATTGAACCAATGAAGTGGATGAACATTGGATGACATGCATAGTTAAGCGCATTGGTGAAACATGCACAGCATATCATTTGAACATTGCCGTAGTTTTTCGGCCAAAGTTTGTTCGCCGACGCTTAAGTGCATATTTCATCTAAACTAACTGTACACATGCAATTTACGCTATATTTACAAAACAGGTTATGATCCCATAACCGGAAGTGATACAGGCATCGAAGTAACAGCAATGTCAGGTATTTGGCAGGTACTTCTGGCATCTTCGACACATCATCTTCATGACAGCATACTGCATACGGGATGGGATTTCGGGATGACCGGCGGACGAATCGCCCGGTCTGTGTACTCGGGCGATCCAGACATCCACGGCTTTGTCCAGGAGTCTGAGAATAGGCAGAAATGAATCGTCAAAATCACGGTATCAAACTTATTAGCCATTGAATTCATAAGACAACTTATAAGCATCAACTTGTATTCAAGACATCGGAACAAAATACAAAATGCTGCTAAACGCACCGTAAATATTTACACGATTTTGTCCACTGTCCACTGACTAGGAATGAGGGACTAGGGTCTAGGGACGATGGTGCAGTGGGAGGGTTCATGACAGGGCTCAAGGACAGAGGTCCAGTGGCAAGGAATGAGGGATGAGGGGGGGGGGGGGGGCAGTGACCAGGAATGAGGGATGAGGGTCAAAAGATGAAGGTCCAGGGGAAGGGCTCAGGGACGAGACGAGGGTCGAGGTACGAGGACCCAGCGACGGGGGTACAAGGTAGAGGGTCCAGCGACAAGGGATCAGGGACGAAGGTCGGGATCAGGACTGAGGGGCGAAGATCCAGTGACCATGAATGAGGGACGAAGGTCCAGTGACCAGGAATGAGAGACAAAGGTCCAGTGACCAGGAATGAGGGACTAGGGTCTAGGGACGAGTCCAGGGGGAGGGTCCAGGGACAAGGGCTAGGACGAAGGTCCAGGGACAAGGGTCCAGTGGCCAGGAAAGAGGGACGAAGGTCCAGGGAGGAGGAACTGCGGACGAGGGTCAAAGGACAAGGGATCGGGGACAAGGGTTCAATGACCAGGAATGAGGGACGAATTTACAGTGACCAGGAATGAGGGACGAGGGTCCAAGGACGAGGATACAGGGACAAGGGCTCAGGGACGAGGGTCCAGGGAGAAGAGCTTAATGACGAGGAGACGAGGATCCAGGGACGAGGGTCCAGGGACAAGCGCTCAAGGACGAGTATCCAGGGACGAGAGTCCAGGGAGAAGGGTACAGTGACCAGGAATGAGGGATTAGGGTCCAGGGACCAGGAATGAGGGATTAGGGTCCAGGGACAAGAATTCATTGACCAGGAATGAGGGACGAGGGTCTGTGGACGAGGGCTCAGGGAGGAGGGTCCAGGGGTGTGGGTCAAGGGATGATGGTCCATGGAAAAGGGATAAAGGAAGAGAATCCAGCGACGATGGATCAGGGACGGGGTCCAGTGACCAGGAATGAGGGACGAGGGTCCATGGATGAGGGTTCGTAGATGAGGGCTCAGGGACGAGGGTACAGGGTCCAGAGACAAGGGCTCAGGGATAAGGCTCCAAGGGCTCAGGGATAAGGATCCAAGGGCAATGGTCCAGTGAACAGGAATGTACGACGAGTCTAGGGACGAAGGTCCAGGCTCAGGGATAAGGATACAGGAACGAGGATCCAGGGACGGGGTCCAGTGACAAGGGCTCAGGGACGAGGATTCAGGGGCGAGGGTCAAGGGAGAAGGGCTCAAGAATGAGGATCCAGGGACGAGGGTCAAGGGAAGAGGGACAAGGGCTCAAGAGATGAGGATCCAGGGACGAGAGTCCAGCGACAAGGGCTCAGGGACGAGGATTCAGGAACAAGGGTCAAGGGAGAAGGGCTCAATGATGAGGATCCAGGGACGAAGGTTCAGTGACCAGGAATGTGGGACGAGAGTCTAGGGACCAGAGTCAAGGGATGAGGGCTCAGGGATAAGGATCCAAGGACAATGATTCAGTGACCAGGAACGTGGGACGAGAGTCTATGGACGAGGGCCCAGGGGTGAGGGTAAGGGATGAGGGTCTAGGTCAGGGGCTCAGTAATAGGGATCCAGGGACGGGGTTCAAGGGAGGAGGGCTCAAGGATGAGGATCCAGGGACGAGGGTCCAGTGACGGAGGTCGAGGGAAGAGGGCCCAGGGACAAGGGATCAGGGACGAGAGTCCAGGGGAAGGGTCCAGTGACCAGGAATGAGGGACGATAGTCTAGGGACGAGGGTCCAAGGGAGATGGTCAAGGGATGGGGTCCAGTGACGGGCTCAGGGACGGGGGTCCAGTGACAAGGGCTCAGGGACGAGGGTCCAGTGACAAGGGCTCAGGGACGAGGGCTCAGGGACGAGGGTCCAGTGACAAGGGCTCAGGGACGAGGATCCAGTGACCAGGAATGTGGGACGAGAGTCTAGGCAAAATAAATGACGACCAATAATCTACGAAAGCCATGCAATCCACCCACCTTCAGTCCTCCAGATTTTGCATCCAGTTCTACTCTCTTCTTTCCCCCTTCCCCACCAACATACTCCCGTCACGACCACCGCCGACGCGGAACTGGGGGGGGGGGGGGGGCTGGGCCAGCCCCCACCAGTAACGGTTGGCAGCACTCGGGCGTTTGGGCGTTAAAAACCTACTACACCATAGGGTTCCCCATGTTAAATCGATGATTTTCAGACAAGCTGGCTCGTAACCTATGGTACATATTTTAAATCTGACTTCTGGAACAGATAGCTACAAGCCTTAGCTACAACGTTTTTATTTATCATTTTTCGATATTCCGGGTTTAAAGGAGTGGAATGGGCTTGGGGGTTAAAAAATGTCGGAACAACCGCTGATCGCTTCCAAATTCCACTACAGTACTGAAATATACACTGCTTCGACTACTACTTCGTAGTAGAAATTTAATATGATCGCTTCCAAATACTACTATATGTACTGTAAATACACTACTTTGACTACTACTTCGTATATTTGCTGGCGTTTAATTCAATAAATAAAGATGTAATCTATGGAAATAGAAGTTATTGATAGCAAACAATACCATTAATTTATAATAGACAAAACTATTACGATACAAATTATATGTTGCCTAATTCATTTGGGCGTTACATTCCTTACTGTTCTACCCGTTGTTCTATTACCCTGGGCTGGGCCGGCTGGGGCCAGGCGCCAGCCGCGAACCTTCGATGCCCCCGACGCCGGCAGAGCCTTTGTGAACGAATTGCGCGCGTGGCTATTGCGCATGCGCTGTTGTGACGTCACGTCTCGCTGAAGCGGCCCGATTCGGATCTGCCCTAGGATTGGGCGTGATTTACGCTAGGTGGCACGCGGGTGTAAATTGACTCAGACCTACCTCAGGATTAGACGTGATATACGCAAGCAGGGCAGCCGGGTGTAAGTCGACTCAGATCTGACGTTATTTTATCGGCAACAAGGGGTGGAGTAAATCTACTCCGATCTGACGTGATTTTATCGGCAACAAGGGGTGGAGTAAATCTACTCGGATTTGACGTGATTTACACAATAGAACTGCCCTGAGTAATTTTACCTTTAACTCGATACACACGCTCCCTTTAAAATAAGTGGAAAACTTGACGGCCTCTGACGGGTGTATTTTTGAGTGTCACGTATTGTCACTTTCTGGAAATCTGTGGACAACCTTTCTTTATGAGGATGCAAAGTCTCGGGCTAATTTGTGCGTTTCTTTTTGACTTATTGGCTCCTGAATGACTGCAGGTTAACATGGGAGAGGGGGTAATTTTTCAGGTTTTAGGGGCTCTTACTCGATAACCTTTGAGTGTCATGAATAGTGACCTATATATTCTGAAAGAGCATGTTTTTCTCTATTTGTTTGGATAGTTTCATTGAATTTGGTGCGTTCTGGTGAATATGTCATTTGAATGTGAATGTATCATGAAACTTGATGTACGTGAACTTCCGTTACATCTTTTGAAGGTAGTTCATATAGATAAGGTTGCGCATTTACAATGGGAGTTTCGGCACGAGGAAAAAAGTTAAGGTCCAAAAAAGCGGAGGAGCCCCGGGAGTGGTTGCACGTGCTATTCTCTAGTGGCTAACTCGAAATCTTGCTGATCGGTTCATAATCTCTTGGTCACGTGATTTTGTCATATGGCACAACCTTATCTTTACAGACCTTGTAGATACCGATCTCCTCAACTCTAGCTGTGACAAAACTGGCGCAAACAAACCGAATATTTCAAGAATGAAATATTTGATTTTGCATGACATACTGTTTGATTAATCTTCTTCATTTTATCTAAATACTAAATACTAAATATTTATGGATTTTAAAATATTTGCTATGACTAAAATGGTGAACTTTTAAATAATCCATTTCATTTCAGTTACGGGCATGTGGTTGCATAGGTGTACTACTACCTTTGATATGTTCTTCTTCGGTTTAGATCCCCTACTTTGGTGCCCATTTTGATCACATGACTAACATAGCGAGTCGTGGAAGCGTAATCACTAATGTAAAACGAAGTATGATGCCAGCCCGTTGAGACAAAAGTAATCATAGGGCGATGTGCACAAATAATTGGAGTTTTTTATGGTATTTTTTTAATTTATTTTCACCTTCATATTTTGCAGTAGCATGGCTCCGGAGCGGACAGCTCCATACCAATGGCAACGGTTTTTGGTGGTTTTGACCTAATTTGGTCCACTTAGAGTGAACCAATCTGGATAAAACGCAAAACGGCACCGTTCTAGACCACGCTGGATCGAATGGTGAAGAAATTACGCAAATCAGTCCCATAGCATCGGAACATGGGCTTGCCTGCAACAGTCGTTGGTGTGTTTTTTGTCCAATTTGGTCCACTTGTAGTAAACCAATCTGTATAAAACGCAAAAAGGCACCGTTTTGGACCACGCCGAATCGAATGATGAAGAAATCACGCAGATCAGTCCCACAGCCTCGGAGCATGGGCTTGCCTGCAGCAGTTGTTGGTGGTTTTTGTCCAATTTCGTCCACTTAGACTCTAAGTGGACGAAATTGGACAAAAACCACCAACAGCTGCTGCAGGCAAGCCCATGCTCCGAGGCTATGGGACTGATCTGCGTGATTTCTTCATCATTCGATTCGGCGTGGTCCAAAACGGTGCCTTTTTGCGTTTTACTTCGGGTACTTGCGTCAGTTACTCTAAGTCTTAGAGTAAGCCAATCTGTATAAAACGCAAAACGGCACCGTTTTGGACCACGCCGGATCGAAAGGTGAAGAAATCATGCAGATCGGTTCTATAGCCACGTAGTATGGGTTTGCCTGCAACTGGTTTCGGTGGTTTTTGGTCCAATTTGGTAACGCAAAACGGTACAATTTTGGACCACGTCGCACTGAATGTGGACAAAATAATGCAGATCGGTTCAATAGCCTCGGAGCATGGGCTTGCCTGCAACGGTTTTTGGTGGTTTTGGCCCAATTTTGTCTACTTAGAGTGAACCAATCTGTATAAAACGCAAGAGGGCATCATTTTGGACCACGCCGGATCGAATGGTGAAAAAATCATTCAGATCGGTTCCATAGCCTCGGAACATGGGCTTGCCTGCAACGGTTTTTGGTGGTTTTGGTCCGATTTGGTCCATTTTAAGTGAACCAATCTGTAAAAAAAAACGCAATACGGCACCGTTTTGCACCATGCCGCATCGAATGGTGCAGAAATCACGCAGATCGGTCCCATAGCCTCGGAGCATAGGCTTGCCTGAAAAATTGAATTACAGGTTTGTATCCAATTTGGTTCATTTAGATTATAATAAAGTATATAAAACGCAAACGGCACCCATTCCGACCAGTTGGGATTGAATGGTGAAAAAAAATCACTCAGATCGGTCCAGTAGTTTCGGAGCATGGGCTTGCCTGCTAATCTGGACAGTTTTTTAGACCACCCCCCCTATTCAATACAAACAAAACATGGCTGCATTTATCATGTGACCAAGCCCGCCCTCAGCTGATGCAATACGAAATTGTTAACATTCATATTTACATATATAAAGTAAACTCCTCATATTAATTTATTGCTGACCAATATTGATAGATTGGTCAGTAATAAATTAATACGAGGAGTTGACTGTTTAGCAATAATAAATGTATCACGTGATTAATACCTACACCCCTACACCGGCAAAATAATAGTGCGGCAAAACAATAGCCGAAGTGCGCCAAAAAAAATCAACCTTTGGACCTGCCATATATGGTCATGCTCCGCCCCGTTATGGTCACGTGGCATTTGAAGGGGGGTTGGGTATCTATTGCCTTGAGGAGATCTATCAGTCGGGTACTTGCGTCAGTTTTGTCACAGCTAGAGTTGAGGTTCCCAGCTTTCCATAAAAAAGCCTCAAAAATAATATATAACAGGCATAATATATATATATATACATCTATCTCTATCTATCTCTATCTATCTATCTATCTATCTATCTATCTATCTATCTATCTATCTATCTCTATCTATCTATCTATCTATCTATCTATCTATCTATCTATCTATCTATCTATCTATCTATCTATCTATCTATCTATCTATCTATCTATCTATCTATCTATCTATCTATCTATCTATCTATCTATCTATCTATCTATCTATCTATCTATCTATCTATCTATCTATCTATCTATCTATCTATCTATCTATCTATCTATCTATCTATCTATCTATCTATCTATCTATCTATCTATCTATCTATCTATCTATATATATATATATATATATATATATATATATATATATATATATATATATATATATATATATATATATATATATATATATATATATATATATATATATATATATATATATATATATATATATTGGGCTCAATAGATAAATTGTCTTATTCTTCTTAGAGTGAAATAAAAAGAATTTGGAATCCCAGCATGAAAATAATGAAAATATGCTTAGTTCCGCGACCATAAAATACGTCGTAGCCGTTGCGTGTTAAATTAAAAGAAGAAAACATTGTAAACATCCCAGGCCGAAATGTAGTACATGATTGCCCCCACCGTGTAAACGGCCATATCTCAACCAAGCATTTCTAATACCACTGCGAACTTTATGACTACGATCCTCCGTTCCAGAGATCTCCAAATCGCCTGATGCGTAAAGCAGAGGCCTGTTCATGGGGTCTGCCAAGATTACTTTACTAATGGGTCTGCGGCCGCCGCGGCTCCCGCGGCCAGGAGGCGGAGCTTAATTTGAACCAGGGTAATACAACAACGGGTAGAACAGTAAGGAATGTAACGCCCAAATGAATTAGACAAGATATAATTTGTATCGTAATTGTTTTGTCTATTATAAATTAAACGTATTGTTTGCTATCAATAACTTATATTTCCATAGATTACATCTTTATTTATTGAATTAAACGCCAGCAAATATACGAAGTAGTAGTCAAAGTATTGTATTTGCTGTACATGTAGCAGCATTTGGAAGCGATCATATTAAATTCGACTACGAAGTAGTAGTTTAAGTAGTGTATATTTTAGTACTGTAGTAGCATTTGGAAGCCGTCAGCGGTCGTTCCGACATTTTTTCACCCCCAAGCCCATTTAACCCCTTTACGCCCGGAATATCGAAAAATGATCAATAAAAACGTTGTAGTTAAGGCTTGTAGCTATCTGTTCCAGAAGTTCGCTTACAAATATGTACCATAGGTTACGAGCCAGTTTCGTCTGAAAATCATCGATTTAACATGGGAACCCTATGGTGTAGTAGGTTTTTAGCGCCCAAACGCCCGAGTGCTGCCAACTGTTACTGGTGGGGGCTGATTTGAACGACTTTGAACACTTTTGCGGCCGCTGATGGCGTCCGATAAATGGCGCGTACAGCGTTCGCAACGAATAGGCAGTTTCATGAAAACCCTCAATGTTTTTCAAAACCACTCAACTACATGAATATCTACGAGTCACTACGAGTTGACATTTTTGGCCAAACAACCGCCAGTGAGCTGCGATATCAACAAAACAGTGCGCAACCTTTGTCAGACGCGCGCCATTTATGTCGAAGTTCTTTTGCGGCTGCTCCCGAGCAACCGCAGGAGCTGCAGAACGGAGAGTCTCTCCTCCCGGATCTGCTCTTTCGTGATTGGCTGACGATTAAGCCCCGCCCTTTTGGCCGCGGGAGCCGCGGCGGCCGCAGACCCCGTGAACAGGCCTCAGAACTGTTGAATATTCACTTGCCTTTGAAGCTGTCGTAATTATAATTATTAAGCTGTCGTAATGACCACTTTCTCACAGATCGGATACGTTTGTTCAAGTGGACAAATATACTTATCTTTTCGGAAATACCACTCCAAACGCTTCCCAAACTTGACAACATACCGGAAAGTTACAACATACCGGAAGAAGCGTCCGTGAAGTTAGCGACTTATTCAGCGACTTATTTCAATTTTACCCAAACCTCGGCCCAATGTCAATTCTGGCACGCTAATCACGAATATGACCTTTGATTTTGCTGTGCAAGGTCATCTTTAAAGGAAATAGTTCACCTTGTAAATTTTTACCCAACACGATTTGATTATATTTTTTAATACAATTTCTTTTTATATTGTCAAAAATGGCCTTGTATCGCGCCGATTCAGAATAGAAGGCCGTAAATTTTTGTATTGTTTATCAAAACTATATGCATACTCTGAGTCAGAGTCCTGACGTCACGCGAATGTAAACAATGGTTCCGCCAATCAGATTCGAAAGTAGTCGCGTAAAGATAGACTCGCATTGGAGATGTGCCAACCGACGGCCGGCGATCGCTTGCTAGCACCAGCTGCAAGCTGATTGGCTGATGGTATAGCCTCTGCCCGGGCTAAAACCAGTACAACATTCTTTCGCCAGCACCGCATTCCTTCGCCAACAACTCAAATATATTCGGCTGGAGAGTCTTTTCAGTCAAGAAAACTTGCAGATAGGGGTTTCCCAACACGGGCTACAAAACTGCTATCTCAGTTTAAAACTAATGTTGAAGGTGAACTATTTCCTTTAAAGGGAATAGGTCACCTTGAAAGTTGTCTTAAAATTCAACCATACGGTGCATCTTGAGCTCAAAGCTACGAATATGTCTTTGGTTTGGACAACTGATGGATATATGTGGAGAAAGAAGTAAGTTTCTCTTTGTATTTCACGATAAATCGTAGATAGCAGCTGGCGTTCTGGCTCCGCCCCGCTCTGCCTGACGCCAAGTACAGTCTCTGACAAGGGGCCGCCGCGCCGCCCGGACGGCTGAGCGGGCGGCCGCCCATGCGGCTGAGGCGTCGAGATCAGATACTACGTGTCAGAGAGTGGCCTACCTCCGGCGTCCGCGTTCCTGTCCCGATCGTGGCCCGGAACAGCGGACATGAAACCGGGCCCACTAGTCCTGTGTCGAAATTACTTAAAGGAAATAGTTCACCTTCAACATGGGATTTTGAACTGAAATAGCAGTTTTGTAGCCCGTGTTGAGAAATCCATATCTGCAACTTTTCTTGGCTGAAAAGACTCTCCAGCCGAAGATATTTGACTTTTTGGCGAAGGAATGCGGCGCATATATGATATACCGTACCGTCTGAGAGTGCCAGCACTGCATGGAGCATGCGCACAGAGGCGGAACTTTTTGTTTTTCGTTGGGGTTGTAATTGGGTCGGCGACCGGGGGGGGTGGGGGGGGTAGTAGTAAAAGCGACTAATGATAAAAACGAAGTATGTGCAAAATTGAAGTTTAACACCTTAGAATGAACATAGGTTGTATTACCTCATTACTGACGTATTTTAGCAACAGCGAGGTGTGCAATCTTAAACAAATTGAAAGTATCATGTTGGGTCAAAGTAGGCAAAGACTACCTCATGGTAGCTCACACAACAATTATCAGCCAATATCAATATTAAGGTTGTACATAAATGGTGTGATTCAGCAACTAGCCATTTCTTGCAAGAAAGGCACCTCCTCCTGGTGATGGTCCAGGTCCTGTCCTTTTATATATTACAGTGAGATATAAAAATACTTATAACATATTTGATATTTCCCACAACTCACAAGGCCATGGGTGGATAATTATTTTCAAAGTTTCCCCGGCCGATGACAGGGGCGCAACCAAGGGGCCCTAGGGGGCACGTGGCACGTGGCGGTCCGTGAAGTTAGTGACGGAATCGGATTCGAATTCAGCATCGAGTAGCGATTTGCTTCAAAATGTGGGAACAGTTTAATTGGGGCACGCTGATCACGCAAATGACATTCATTTTGACATTCAAGGTCATCTTCAAAATCATCTTCAAGGTCAAAGGACGGGGTGGCTCAAAACGACCCGAAGTTATTGTCCGATCGCAAAACAAAATAATGGTATCATTCTATTCCTCGAGCCAATATCTAGGCGCAGCTTTCGAAACCTCACTGGAGGCAAATGACCTTGACCCTCATTTTCAAGGTCAAAGGACAAATAACCCGAAGTTATTGTCCGATCGCCAAAATAATGGTCTCATTCGATTCCTCGGGTTAATATCTAGCCACAGCCTTCGCAAACTCACTCGTGGCAAATGACATTGACCCTCATTTTCAAGGCCATATGACGGGGCGGCTCAAAACGACCCGAAGTTAGAAGCTGATTGCCAAAATAATGGTCTCATTAGATTCCTCGGGTCAGTATCTGCCGTAACCTTTGCAACCTCACTCGTGGAAAATGACCTTGACCCTCAATGTCAAGGTCAAAGGACTAAAAACGACCCGAAGTTATCATCCAATCGCCATTGATCTTGAAATTGAGGGCCAGTGTCATTTGCTACGAGTGAGGTTGCGAAGGCTACGGCTATATACTGACCCGAGTAATCGAATGAGACCATTATTTTGGCGATCGGACAATAACTTCGGCTAAGATTACCGTGAATGTCAAAATGAATGCCATTTCGTGATCAGCGTGCCCCAATTGACCTGTCACCACATTGTGAAGCGAATCGCTACTCGACGCTGAATTCGAATCCGAATCCGTCGCTAACTTCATGGACATGCTAACTTCATGGAATCACGATTGAGAGCGCCTCTCCTGGGCGTCTGGACACCGAAGGTGCCACTCTCGAGTGCAGGTGGGGCCCCTTGAGTCGTGAGTGCCGGCGGCACCCCTTTAGATCGGACAATATGCCTCTTTTAGACCGGAGATAGCGACCCCAACTGTGCCTCCCCCGAAAATATAAGTTTTCTGACCTGCCCGAGGTGTTCACTAAGACAAAGTTGGCAAGGCTCAGCCTCCTTTGACTACCCCCCCCCCCCCCATTTCGAAAGCGCACCGAAAGCGCAATTTTACCCATATTTTTCACAGATAGTCGTACCAAGTATGCATTTTTATGCTGGGATTATATTTGCGTTTCTTTATTCTTTTTAAATAATAACTAAGGTCTTGCAAAAAAAGGTCTCTCAAAAATGACTGCCCCGGCCCCGCCGAGGCAACTTTGAGGTTGCCCCGGCTGCAGCCGGGGCTGCCCTATAGGATTCTCCACCCATGCACAAGGCAAACAAATTAGGCGAGAACCAAACATCATTATTTTAGTAAATTAATCCCATCACCGAATAACTAACTTTATCACCGTAAATGACTTAAAATCACCAAAACGTCACAACATATTGAGGATTTCGGGCTTCGGCCGATGGACTTCTTTAAAAATATGTAAACTGGCTCCAAGGGTTAGGTGAGGTGAGGTGAGGTGAGGTGAGGTGAGGTGAGGTGAGGTTAGGTGAGGTGAGGTGAGGTGAGGTGAGGTGAGGTGAGGTGAGGTGAGGTGAGGTGAGGTGAGGTGAGGTGAGGTGAGGTGAGGTTAGGTTAGGTTAGGTTAGGTTAGGTTAGGTTAGGTTAGGATAAAAGCTTGAGAAATAAATGGTGATACTTTAACATGGAAGTCAATGAGAAAGTGGTCATTTCGGTGATGGATTAATCCTCTCCCTACGGGAGCTTTTTTCACTTTCGACCTACGGGGGGGGGGGGTCTGACAGGCCCCCCTGTTAACTTCCAAACCAAGTAACTTTGAGCAATGCGGTAAGAACCAGCATGTTGTCTGTCATGAGAGGAATCTAACAGTATGCGAATTTTAGGTTTCAGGTCAACGGGTGACCTTCCAGGTCAAGTGAATGACCTCGGACTTACCACGTCCGGATCAGAGATTTTGCCATGCAGAAAACCTTAAAATGAGAAATTGATATATGTAAATAAAAAGGCATGTTCCTAGACCAGTTTTGGCTCAGAAATACAAAAAAGGTAATTATTTGTTCGTATCTTGTCAAAAAAGTAAAAAAAAATGACGTCATCAGTTTCTTACACTTAGAGAGCTATCACCAGGGGCGTCGACGCCTAACAGACCATTCAGACTAGTCGAACCACTTTTTTGTACGTCCCAATGTGCCGCCACCGTCTAGGTGCCGCCCTCGACGAGGCGCCGTCACATACCAAGTTCCGCCACTGACCGGACGCCACCCAAGTCAGGTACCGTCCCTCAAAAGATGCCGCCCCTTTAACCAGGTGCCGTCCCTTCAGCCAGGTGCCGCCCCCTCAGAAAGATGCCGCCCTTCAGCCAGGTGTTGCCCCTCAAAAATATGCCGCCCCTCAACCGGGTGTCGCCCCTTCAGCCAGGTACCACCCCCTCAGAAAGATGCCACCCTTCAGCCGGGTGCCGACACTTCAGCCAGGTGCCGCTCCTTCAGAAAGGTGCCGCCCCTTCAGAAAGGTGCCGCCCCTTAATCCAGGTACCGCCCCTTCAGAAGGGTGCCACCCCTTCATCCAGGTGCCGCCCCTCAGAAAGACGCCGCCCTTCAGTCGGGTGTTGCCCCTCAAAAAGATCCCACCCCTCAACCGGGTGCCGCCCCTTCAGCCAGGTGCCGCCCCCTCAGAAAGATGCCGCCCTTCAGCCAGGTGTTGCACCTAAACAAAATGCCGCCCCCTCAACCGGGTGCCGCCCCTTCAGCAAGGTGCCACCCCTTCATCCGGGTGCCGCCACTTCAGCCAGGTGCCGCCCCTTCAGAGAGGTGCCGCCCCTTCAGCCAGGTGCCGCCCCTCAGCTAGGTGCCTCCCCTTCAGCAAGGTACCGCCCTTTCAGCCAGGTGCTACCCCTTCAGCCAGGTGCCGCCCCTTCAGTCAGGTGCCGCCCCTCAGCCAGGTGCCACCCCTGAGATAGATGCCGCCCCTTCAGCCTGGTGTGGCGCCTTCAGCCAGGTGCCGCCCCTCAGCCAAGTGCCGCAACGAATATTTGCCGTCCCTATATCCTGATAAGGTGATGCCGTATCATGGCGGCCATGGCCCATCGATGTCTTTTTGGTGCAGACTCAGGCTTAAGTAGTTCTTAAAGGGAGTGTTTCACCTTTCTGAAAGTTGTCAAATATACGCTGGTTGTATTGAAAATATTAAGTAAGTGCTGCTGAAAGCGATGGTGATATTTGTTCTCTCGAAAAGTCACTTAACTCTATATAAATTAAGGTTTTCGATTTGGGATGATGACGTCATTATTGAGCTGTAGACCGACGCTGATTGGCTGACAAGGTGGGATTCGGTGAAAAAGTGGCTGTCAGCCAATCAGCGGCGGCACTAGCCTAGACCCCATTTTGCAAATGGGAAATTAAATTGCTTAAAAACGGCTAAGTTTTGGGGAAAATGACCTTCGTATTTTCGACATTTCAATAACGGCCAAAGATAATGGCTATCTAAGTTCAAAACCAATACAAAGCATGAGTGGAGCTTTTCAGAAAAAGTTGGTGGAGCAAAATGTCATATAGACAGGTTGTTTTCAATGGTTCAGGTGAAAATGGCCATTTCAACGCCAGGAAACCTTCAAATCGGACAAAAGTGGGTGGGACAAACAGTTGTTCGGGCAGTCGCCCCACCATTTGAATAGGAAACTCCACCCGTGATACAAAGGTGAAACATTCCCTTTAAACAACTCGACGTAGTAATTCATAAGACTTGAAAATGAATCAAGAAGCTAACAGCTGTTTCCTTTTAACCAGGCGCGCAGCCAAGGGAGGGGGGGGGGCAAGGGGGTAATTGCCCCTCCCCTTACGGGTCACAGGGGGGCCCCGCCGAGATTGGCCCAGATACCATTTGCATTAGCTAAATGGCTTTCAAAAAGTCACAGAGGAGCCCTCAAACTAGGCAAGGGTCACTCTGGTACATGTCGAGGGCCCTCAAAGACACTGAAGGGCTTTCGAAGCCGGCCCAGGGGGCCTCTTGGGCATGTCCAGGGGCCCATTGAGCCCACCGAGGGGCCCCCAAAACTGTCCAGGGGCCTCTCGAGCGTGTCCATGGGCCCATTGAGTCCACTCAAGGGCGCAAAACATGCCCAGGGACCTTTCGAGCATGCCCTGGGGCCCATTGAGCCCACTCAGGGGCCCAAAAAAACTGCACAGGGGCCTCTAGAGCATGACTACTTGTCCAGGGGCCAATTGAGCCCACCCACGGCCCAACAAACCTGCCAGTGGCTTCTCGAGCATGTCCAGGGGCCCATTGAGTATGTTCAGGGGCCTATTGAACCTGCCTAGGGGCCATTAGTTTGTTCAGGGGCCTCTCGAGCTTTCCCAATGGTCCATTGGTCCTGTGCAGGGGCCTCTCGAACCTGCCCAGGGGCTATTAGTCTGCTTAGGGTTATCTCGGCTTGCCAAGGGGCCATTGAGTCGGTGAACGGGGCCCTCGAGCCTGCCCAGGGACTGCTAGCCGTCGCCTGGAGCGCCTGCTATAGCTGGAGCGCCTGCTATCCGTGGTCGGCGCGGTCATAATGAGCGGTAATGTGCTGTACTCTGACCCACCTGGTACAATGTTTTCTTGGGTTTCAAAATGGTTATTTGATAAGTCTGATGCGTTTTTGACTTCGGGGGGGGGGGGGGGGGGGGGCGATGGTAGCACAAAACAAGTTAACAATTTTCCTCTCAGGAGAGTGTGTGCTGCAATGTTTGTCAGCCAGGGGCGTCACGACGGGAGGGTCGGGGGAGGTCTGGGCTAACTCTCCCACTTTTAGAAGGCGGCGGAGGGTCGATGCAGGACAGTCGCTGCTGTCGCTGCTGGACCAGGTCGACGTGGAGAGGGTGGTGAAGGCGTTCGTGGCAGAGGACGATACTCGGAGGAGAGTGTTCGGTGATGGCTAAAAAGCACTAGGGTGAAATGTTCCGAAGAGCGGGAGTCCTGGAACTCAAGGAGCAGCGTTCGTTCATGTACTCGGAGAGGATTTACTCACATGCCAGACGGCGGTAGTTCGGCGTGGCAGTGATGTATTATAAGTGACAATATAAGATTGGCATGCATTTTAAGCACGAATATCTAGGAAAAACTGTAGCGAGATGCAATCCAACAGGCAAATAATTAGTTATAAATAGATACAACGGCGAACGGCTGCTCTAAAACCGTAATAATGCTTGCAGAACAGCCCGCCACAGACCACTCATGAGCCCAGTTGGCAGAGCGCTCAGCTGAAACCCTCAAAAATGTATTTAGCAACTGACATGGTGTAGTTGACTCCCTTCAGCGCTTGATTTAACATATTGCCAGGATGACCTTCATTCAGCGGCAGCGACGACAATGTACCTAATTTAATGGACGAATGCCCACAAAGATGTGTTAATACCTACTTTGGAGTTGGAGCTGGACGGGCTAGTTAAACTTATAGTCACGAAAACCCTACGTACCGAAATGTTAACGAAGAAAAGATAAGATACGATCGGCTGTTTACTGTCAGGTAGGGTATCGGAATTTCGCTTAACAAAAAACTGGAACGATACAAATTTGAACGTGTGCCGCCCCTTGCCAGGTGCCGCCCCCATGCTAGGTGCCGCCCCCGAGCAAAAAGTCGCACCAGTTTTTTCGCGTGTCGACGCCCCTGGTATGTATGTATGTATGTATGTATGTATGTATGTATGTATGTATGTATGTATGCATGCATGCATGTATGTATGTATGTATGTCTGTCTGTCTGTCTGTCTGTCTGTCTGTCTGTCTGTCTGTCTGTCTGTCTGTCTGTCTGTCTGTCTGTCTGTCTGTCTGTCTGTCTGTCTGTCTGTCTGTCTGTCTGTCTGTCTGTCTGTCTGTCTGTCTGTCTGTCTGTCTGTCTGTCTGTCTGTCTGTCTGTCTGTCTGTCTGTCTGTCTGTCTGTCTGTCTGTCTGTCTGTCTGTCTGTCTGTCTGTCTGTCTGTCTGTCTGTCTGTCTGTCTGTCTGTCTGTCTGTCTGTCTGTCTGTCTGTCTGTCTGTCTGTCTGTCTGTCTGTCTGTCTGTCTGTCTGTCTGTCTGTCTGTCTGTCTGTCTGTCTGTCTGTCTGTCTGTCTGTCTGTCTGTCTGTCTGTCTGTCTGTCTGTCTGTCTGTCTGTCTGTCTGTCTGTCTGTCTGTCTGTCTGTCTGTCTGTCTGTCTGTCTGTCTGTCTGTCTGTCTGTCTGTCTGTCTGTCTGTCTGTCTGTCTGTCTGTCTGTCTGTCTGTCTGTCTGTCTGTCTGTCTGTCTGTCTGTCTGTCTGTCTGTCTGTCTGTCTGTCTGTCTGTCTGTCTGTCTGTCTGTCTGTCTGTCTGTCTGTCTGTCTGTCTGTCTGTCTGTCTGTCTGTCTGTCTGTCTGTCTGTCTGTCTGTCTGTCTGTCTGTCTGTCTGTCTGTCTGTCTGTCTGTCTGTCTGTCTGTCTGTCTGTCTGTCTGTCTGTCTGTCTGTCTGTCTGTCTGTCTGTCTGTCTGTCTGTCTGTCTGTCTGTCTGTCTGTCTGTCTGTCTGTCTGTCTGTCTGTCTGTCTGTCTGTCTGTCTGTCTGTCTGTCTGTCTGTCTGTCTGTCTGTCTGTCTGTCTGTCTGTCTGTCTGTCTGTCTGTCTGTCTGTCTGTCTGTCTGTCTGTCTGTCTGTCTGTCTGTCTGTCTGTCTGTCTGTCTGTCTGTCTGTCTGTCTGTCTGTCTGTCTGTCTGTCTGTCTGTCTGTCTGTCTGTCTGTCTGTCTGTCTGTCTGTCTGTCTGTCTGTCTGTCTGTCTGTCTGTCTGTCTGTCTGTCTGTCTGTCTGTCTGTCTGTCTGTCTGTCTGTCTGTCTGTCTGTCTGTCTGTCTGTCTGTCTGTCTGTCTGTCTGTCTGTCTGTCTGTCTGTCTGTCTGTCTGTCTGTCTGTCTGTCTGTCTGTCTGTCTGTCTGTCTGTCTGTCTGTCTGTCTGTCTGTCTGTCTGTCTGTCTGTCTGTCTGTCTGTCTGTCTGTCTGTCTGTCTGTCTGTCTGTCTGTCTGTCTGTCTGTCTGTCTGTCTGTCTGTCTGTCTGTCTGTCTGTCTGTCTGTCTGTCTGTCTGTCTGTCTGTCTGTCTGTCTGTCTGTCTGTCTGTCTGTCTGTCTGTCTGTCTGTCTGTCTGTCTGTCTGTCTGTCTGTCTGTCTGTCTGTCTGTCTGTCTGTCTGTCTGTCTGTCTGTCTGTCTGTCTGTCTGTCTGTCTGTCTGTCTGTCTGTCTGTCTGTCTGTCTGTCTGTCTGTCTGTCTGTCTGTCTGTCTGTCTGTCTGTCTGTCTGTCTGTCTGTCTGTCTGTCTGTCTGTCTGTCTGTCTGTCTGTCTGTCTGTCTGTCTGTCTGTCTGTCTGTCTGTCTGTCTGTCTGTCTGTCTGTCTGTCTGTCTGTCTGTCTGTCTGTCTGTCTGTCTGTCTGTCTGTCTGTCTGTCTGTCTGTCTGTCTGTCTGTCTGTCTGTCTGTCTGTCTGTCTGTCTGTCTGTCTGTCTGTCTGTCTGTCTGTCTGTCTGTCTGTCTGTCTGTCTGTCTGTCTGTCTGTCTGTCTGTCTGTCTGTCTGTCTGTCTGTCTGTCTGTCTGTCTGTCTGTCTGTCTGTCTGTCTGTCTGTCTGTCTGTCTGTCTGTCTGTCTGTCTGTCTGTCTGTCTGTCTGTCTGTCTGTCTGTCTGTCTGTCTGTCTGTCTGTCTGTCTGTCTGTCTGTCTGTCTGTCTGTCTGTCTGTCTGTCTGTCTGTCTGTCTGTCTGTCTGTCTGTCTGTCTGTCTGTCTGTCTGTCTGTCTGTCTGTCTGTCTGTCTGTCTGTCTGTCTGTCTGTCTGTCTGTCTGTCTGTCTGTCTGTCTGTCTGTCTGTCTGTCTGTCTGTCTGTCTGTCTGTCTGTCTGTCTGTCTGTCTGTCTGTCTGTCTGTCTGTCTGTCTGTCTGTCTGTCTGTCTGTCTGTCTGTCTGTCTGTCTGTCTGTCTGTCTGTCTGTCTGTCTGTCTGTCTGTCTGTCTGTCTGTCTGTCTGTCTGTCTGTCTGTCTGTCTGTCTGTCTGTCTGTCTGTCTGTCTGTCTGTCTGTCTGTCTGTCTGTCTGTCTGTCTGTCTGTCTGTCTGTCTGTCTGTCTGTCTGTCTGTCTGTCTGTCTGTCTGTCTGTCTGTCTGTCTGTCTGTCTGTCTGTCTGTCTGTCTGTCTGTCTGTCTGTCTGTCTGTCTGTCTGTCTGTCTGTCTGTCTGTCTGTCTGTCTGTCTGTCTGTCTGTCTGTCTGTCTGTCTGTCTGTCTGTCTGTCTGTCTGTCTGTCTGTCTGTCTGTCTGTCTGTCTGTCTGTCTGTCTGTCTGTCTGTCTGTCTGTCTGTCTGTCTGTCTGTCTGTCTGTCTGTCTGTCTGTCTGTCTGTCTGTCTGTCTGTCTGTCTGTCTGTCTGTCTGTCTGTCTGTCTGTCTGTCTGTCTGTCTGTCTGTCTGTCTGTCTGTCTGTCTGTCTGTCTGTCTGTCTGTCTGTCTGTCTGTCTGTCTGTCTGTCTGTCTGTCTGTCTGTCTGTCTGTCTGTCTGTCTGTCTGTCTGTCTGTCTGTCTGTCTGTC
Organism: Chirona hameri; assembly: GCA_036785665.1. Lineage (NCBI taxonomy): Eukaryota > Metazoa > Arthropoda > Thecostraca > Balanomorpha > Balanidae > Chirona > Chirona hameri. The sequence goes on from JAXIVJ010009220.1 coordinate 34,108, forward strand.
TGTCTGTCTGTCTGTCTGTCTGTCTGTCTGTCTGTCTGTCTGTCTGTCTGTCTGTCTGTCTGTCTGTCTGTCTGTCTGTCTGTCTGTCTGTCTGTCTGTCTGTCTGTCTGTCTGTCTGTCTGTCTGTCTGTCTGTCTGTCTGTCTGTCTGTCTGTCTGTCTGTCTGTCTGTCTGTCTGTCTGTCTGTCTGTCTGTCTGTCTGTCTGTCTGTCTGTCTGTCTGTCTGTCTGTCTGTCTGTCTGTCTGTCTGTCTGTCTGTCTGTCTGTCTGTCTGTCTGTCTGTCTGTCTGTCTGTCTGTCTGTCTGTCTGTCTGTCTGTCTGTCTGTCTGTCTGTCTGTCTGTCTGTCTGTCTGTCTGTCTGTCTGTCTGTCTGTCTGTCTGTCTGTCTGTCTGTCTGTCTGTCTGTCTGTCTGTCTGTCTGTCTGTCTGTCTGTCTGTCTGTCTGTCTGTCTGTCTGTCTGTCTGTCTGTCTGTCTGTCTGTCTGTCTGTCTGTCTGTCTGTCTGTCTGTCTGTCTGTCTGTCTGTCTGTCTGTCTGTCTGTCTGTCTGTCTGTCTGTCTGTCTGTCTGTCTGTCTGTCTGTCTGTCTGTCTGTCTGTCTGTCTGTCTGTCTGTCTGTCTGTCTGTCTGTCTGTCTGTCTGTCTGTCTGTCTGTCTGTCTGTCTGTCTGTCTGTCTGTCTGTCTGTCTGTCTGTCTGTCTGTCTGTCTGTCTGTCTGTCTGTCTGTCTGTCTGTCTGTCTGTCTGTCTGTCTGTCTGTCTGTCTGTCTGTCTGTCTGTCTGTCTGTCTGTCTGTCTGTCTGTCTGTCTGTCTGTCTGTCTGTCTGTCTGTCTGTCTGTCTGTCTGTCTGTCTGTCTGTCTGTCTGTCTGTCTGTCTGTCTGTCTGTCTGTCTGTCTGTCTGTCTGTCTGTCTGTCTGTCTGTCTGTCTGTCTGTCTGTCTGTCTGTCTGTCTGTCTGTCTGTCTGTCTGTCTGTCTGTCTGTCTGTCTGTCTGTCTGTCTGTCTGTCTGTCTGTCTGTCTGTCTGTCTGTCTGTCTGTCTGTCTGTCTGTCTGTCTGTCTGTCTGTCTGTCTGTCTGTCTGTCTGTCTGTCTGTCTGTCTGTCTGTCTGTCTGTCTGTCTGTCTGTCTGTCTGTCTGTCTGTCTGTCTGTCTGTCTGTCTGTCTGTCTGTCTGTCTGTCTGTCTGTCTGTCTGTCTGTCTGTCTGTCTGTCTGTCTGTCTGTCTGTCTGTCTGTCTGTCTGTCTGTCTGTCTGTCTGTCTGTCTGTCTGTCTGTCTGTCTGTCTGTCTGTCTGTCTGTCTGTCTGTCTGTCTGTCTGTCTGTCTGTCTGTCTGTCTGTCTGTCTGTCTGTCTGTCTGTCTGTCTGTCTGTCTGTCTGTCTGTCTGTCTGTCTGTCTGTCTGTCTGTCTGTCTGTCTGTCTGTCTGTCTGTCTGTCTGTCTGTCTGTCTGTCTGTCTGTCTGTCTGTCTGTCTGTCTGTCTGTCTGTCTGTCTGTCTGTCTGTCTGTCTGTCTGTCTGTCTGTCTGTCTGTCTGTCTGTCTGTCTGTCTGTCTGTCTGTCTGTCTGTCTGTCTGTCTGTCTGTCTGTCTGTCTGTCTGTCTGTCTGTCTGTCTGTCTGTCTGTCTGTCTGTCTGTCTGTCTGTCTGTCTGTCTGTCTGTCTGTCTGTCTGTCTGTCTGTCTGTCTGTCTGTCTGTCTGTCTGTCTGTCTGTCTGTCTGTCTGTCTGTCTGTCTGTCTGTCTGTCTGTCTGTCTGTCTGTCTGTCTGTCTGTCTGTCTGTCTGTCTGTCTGTCTGTCTGTCTGTCTGTCTGTCTGTCTGTCTGTCTGTCTGTCTGTCTGTCTGTCTGTCTGTCTGTCTGTCTGTCTGTCTGTCTGTCTGTCTGTCTGTCTGTCTGTCTGTCTGTCTGTCTGTCTGTCTGTCTGTCTGTCTGTCTGTCTGTCTGTCTGTCTGTCTGTCTGTCTGTCTGTCTGTCTGTCTGTCTGTCTGTCTGTCTGTCTGTCTGTCTGTCTGTCTGTCTGTCTGTCTGTCTGTCTGTCTGTCTGTCTGTCTGTCTGTCTGTCTGTCTGTCTGTCTGTCTGTCTGTCTGTCTGTCTGTCTGTCTGTCTGTCTGTCTGTCTGTCTGTCTGTCTGTCTGTCTGTCTGTCTGTCTGTCTGTCTGTCTGTCTGTCTGTCTGTCTGTCTGTCTGTCTGTCTGTCTGTCTGTCTGTCTGTCTGTCTGTCTGTCTGTCTGTCTGTCTGTCTGTCTGTCTGTCTGTCTGTCTGTCTGTCTGTCTGTCTGTCTGTCTGTCTGTCTGTCTGTCTGTCTGTCTGTCTGTCTGTCTGTCTGTCTGTCTGTCTGTCTGTCTGTCTGTCTGTCTGTCTGTCTGTCTGTCTGTCTGTCTGTCTGTCTGTCTGTCTGTCTGTCTGTCTGTCTGTCTGTCTGTCTGTCTGTCTGTCTGTCTGTCTGTCTGTCTGTCTGTCTGTCTGTCTGTCTGTCTGTCTGTCTGTCTGTCTGTCTGTCTGTCTGTCTGTCTGTCTGTCTGTCTGTCTGTCTGTCTGTCTGTCTGTCTGTCTGTCTGTCTGTCTGTCTGTCTGTCTGTCTGTCTGTCTGTCTGTCTGTCTGTCTGTCTGTCTGTCTGTCTGTCTGTCTGTCTGTCTGTCTGTCTGTCTGTCTGTCTGTCTGTCTGTCTGTCTGTCTGTCTGTCTGTCTGTCTGTCTGTCTGTCTGTCTGTCTGTCTGTCTGTCTGTCTGTCTGTCTGTCTGTCTGTCTGTCTGTCTGTCTGTCTGTCTGTCTGTCTGTCTGTCTGTCTGTCTGTCTGTCTGTCTGTCTGTCTGTCTGTCTGTCTGTCTGTCTGTCTGTCTGTCTGTCTGTCTGTCTGTCTGTCTGTCTGTCTGTCTGTCTGTCTGTCTGTCTGTCTGTCTGTCTGTCTGTCTGTCTGTCTGTCTGTCTGTCTGTCTGTCTGTCTGTCTGTCTGTCTGTCTGTCTGTCTGTCTGTCTGTCTGTCTGTCTGTCTGTCTGTCTGTCTGTCTGTCTGTCTGTCTGTCTGTCTGTCTGTCTGTCTGTCTGTCTGTCTGTCTGTCTGTCTGTCTGTCTGTCTGTCTGTCTGTCTGTCTGTCTGTCTGTCTGTCTGTCTGTCTGTCTGTCTGTCTGTCTGTCTGTCTGTCTGTCTGTCTGTCTGTCTGTCTGTCTGTCTGTCTGTCTGTCTGTCTGTCTGTCTGTCTGTCTGTCTGTCTGTCTGTCTGTCTGTCTGTCTGTCTGTCTGTCTGTCTGTCTGTCTGTCTGTCTGTCTGTCTGTCTGTCTGTCTGTCTGTCTGTCTGTCTGTCTGTCTGTCTGTCTGTCTGTCTGTCTGTCTGTCTGTCTGTCTGTCTGTCTGTCTGTCTGTCTGTCTGTCTGTCTGTCTGTCTGTCTGTCT
>JAXIVJ010009221.1:0-51998 GCA_036785665.1 Chirona hameri
ATGAAATTATAACACCCGTGGGAAAGAACCTTCCTGATTTTAAGGTGCCAATTGTCGAGAAACTAGTGATTCTCCCTTGCCAAATGATTTTATTTCAAGATTTTATTTTGTCTCGAGGTCATCATCGGATTAGTTCTAGGCATACAATATTTCTCTGTAATTTATGTGAGTTTGAATGCGGTTGGCGGGTGAACATATTTTTATTCATAGGTAAATGATGAATAATTAACAAAAGCAAAACATATTAAGGAATTTGGTTGAACATATATCTAATTTTTGGCTAGTTTGCTCCGCCGTAATTTCATATTATTGTTTCAACAATGAATGCATTTAAAGTAACTGGTTCAATAGCTGGAGAGAGATCCACTGCATCACCAGAATTAAGCTAATTTCACACAAATTATTTTCAATGTTTTATTTGGACCATGCATTCTGAATTTGTCTCAAATTTAATACCTATACGCAAATGGGATCAAGGGAAGAAGATATAATCCTAATAACAGCGAAACGTTGACGTCATGGTAGCGGTATCTGAACTAACACGTGACGAGGCGAAAAAGTGACAGAACGGTAACGGAACGGTAACGGAACGGTAACGGAACGGTAACGGAACGGTAACGGAACGGTAACGGAACGGTAACGGAACGGTAACGGAACGGTAACGGAACGGTAACGGAACGGTAACGGAACGGTAACGGAACGTAACGGAACGGTAACGGAACAGTAACGGAACGGTAACGGAACGGTAACGGAACGGTAACGGAACGGTAACGGAATGGTAACGGACCGGTAACGGAACGGTAACGGAACGGTAACGGAACGGTAACGGAACGGTAGCGGAACGGTAACGGAACGGTAACGGAACGGTAACGGAACGGTAACGGAACGGTAACGGAACGGTAACGGAACGGTAACGGAACGGTAACGGAACGGTAACGGAACGGTAACGGAACGGTAACGGAACGGTAACGGATTTTGTGACGGAGGCGGGTCGGCGCCGAGCTGTTGCAGCCAGTACTAGATGGACGAGCCGCCGCTCTGAGCCTGCGATCAATCTGCTGACGTCAGACGGCACGTGCAGCTGCTCACGTGCCGTCAGTGGTAGAGTGCTCTTCCCACTTTCAAGGCACGCGCCTCTCGCGGAGAGAGCACGTGCGCCAGTGGTGTCACTGCATTCTGATGACATTCGAATATAAATTGATTAGGAAAAGTTCTTGCAAGGTTATTTGGTCATTTCATTTATATTTTCGATGCACATTCGTTCCTCAAATGACCTCATGATTTGCCGGTCACCCAACCACACACAATTGGTATGCATATTTCAGCTACCCACGCAGCTACATATAAGTTTAAATTTAACGTTGGTTGTTTTGGACACGTTGCTTTTGGTGTGCTCCTCTGATTCGTTGTTGCACCGGCGAGGTAAGACCCCCCCCCCCTACACATACCCTATATGTGAGAGCAGTGGAACCCGGTCAGGTCATACCACAGGAATCGGTACCTAGACCTGAGCTAGCTGACGTCATCTGACCTGAGCCAGCTGACGTCATCTGACGTCGGCCATCACGAACACCGCTGTCTTTTCTATCCTGAGATGTGCCCGCCGCCCCTGGCTGTTCCCTGAGTCGGTGTCGTCCCACGGCGCTGACCCCTCTGTGTTGTGCGACGCGGCGGCGCGCGGCGCGCTGTAAATGGATGGCTAGTCATTGTGTCCCCTCTCTCTCTCTCCTCGCAGACGCCGGTGGCGGTGGCTCAGAGGGTGACAGCAGCAGCAGCAGCAGCAGCAGCCCGGCGGCGGCCGCCGTCCCCAGCCGCTATGAAGAGGGCTATCGGGAGTGCCTCCGGGAGGCCATGCAGTGGATGGTGGAACACGAGGGCTTCATGCCCGGCGACCCCATCTGCTCCCGGCTGATGAACCACCTGCACGAGCATGTCGAGCTGGTCCTCAAAGGTAGCCACAGCTCCCCCTCTTCATTCATAGCGCTTCTTTCAACGGTGACTAACTCCTCATGTAACGCAGATAAACAAAAGGGAGATGCGTTTGATGTTTCCTTGTAAAGAACCTTGAATCAGTTTAATAAAAAAAGAACGGCTAGGATATCCCTATATTATGCTTAATTGGGCACATTTTAAACTGCATGTTCAGCTAATTCGGTAAGTAGCTGACGAAAAGGCAATAAGGCCACATTGTAGCACAACCATTGCACCATAACAATGTATTCCTGGATAACAGCTTATAACGTTGGATTGTGCGCCAGTGATGCCAGAGGTACTGGAATAACACCACTGATGGCCTGCAGGTGGCTTTCCTCCGAGGCCCCACCACCTGTCGTCCAACACCAGCAGCACCAGCGGCTACACCGGCAGCACCAGCGGCTACATCGGCAGCACGAGCAACGCGGTCGGCAACACCAGCAGCCCGGCCGGCTCCTCCAGTGACGGCGCCGGCGCCGGCGGCGGCCAGTGGCACGGCTCAGTCTCCATCTCGGGCTCGGCGTCAGGCTTCCGGCCCGAGCTACAAGCTTCCGGCCCGCAGCCACAAGGTCAGCGTCTTACGCGTGTGACACAACGGCTGACAAGCGGGATATACGATCCTAAGAGCAGGGCGTACGGTTTTACAAGGGTAGATCAACGGTCTTACGAGCAGGTCATACCCTTTTTACCAGCGAGACATTCAGTCTTACAAAGATGCATATGGCCGTATAAGCGTGCACACATTCGTATAAGGATACATACAGTCCTACAGTCAGCACATAACATCTAACAAGGGTCAGTCTTACACTGTCATACATTATTAATGGTACACGGGGTCTTGCGAGGGGGACTCGCCTCGTACAAGGATGCATATAGTCTTAACCCTCGCCCTACGGGGGGACCTGACAGCCCCCCCCCCCCTGAGGTTTCCCTTGAATAACTTTTTACACATGCGGCGCATCTTGCCGACATTTTTGGTTACTGAGTTTACAACAATTATACGTAAGCTGTAAAATTTAATGGAAATTAGTTGAGTAGTTTGGGAAACAATCATGTTTTGATGACGTCATGTTGGTAGAAAAACGATAAATATTTGAAATATTTCCTATAATCAGCACATAACATCTAACAAGGGGTGCAGTCTTATACTCTCATTAATTATTGAAGGTACGGTATTGAAGGTACGGTATTGAAGGTACGGTATTGAAGGTACGGTATTGCAGGTACGGTATTGAAGGTGCGGTATTGAAGGTACGGTATTGAAGGTACGGTATTGAAGGTACGGTATTGAAGGGACGGTATTGAAGGTACGGTATTGAAGGTACGGTATTGAAGGTACGGTATTGCAGGTACGGTATTGAAGGTACGGTATTGAAGGTACGGTATTGAAGGTACGGTATTGAAGGTACGGTATTGAAGGTACGGTATTGAAGGTACGGCATTGAAGGTATGGTATTGAAGGTACGGTATTGAAGGTACGGTATTGAAGGTACGGTATTGAAGGTACTGTATTGAAGGTACAGTATTGAAGGTACGGTATTGAAGGTACGGTATTGAAGGTACGGTATTGAAGGTACGGTATTGAAGGTATTGCTTGTTTGTTGGGGCTTAAGGGCGCGACGACTGCATGGTCAATTTGCGCCCAACGGTATTGAAGGACCGGTATTGAAGGTACGGTATTGAAGGTACGGTATTGAAGGTACGGTATTGAAGGTACGGTATTGAAGGTATTGTTTGTTTGTTGGGGCTTAAGGGCGCGACGAATGCATGGTCAATTTGCGCCCAACGGTATTGAAGGACCGGTATTGAAGGTACGGTATTGAAGGTACGGTATTGAAGGTACGGTATTGAAGGTACGGTATTGAAGGTACGGTATTGAAGGTACGGTATTGAAGGGACGGTATTGAAGGTACGGTATTGAAGGTACGGCATTGAAAGTACGGTATTGAAGGTAAAGTATTGAAGGTACGGTATTGAAGGTGCAGTATTGAAGGTACGGTATTGAAGGTGCGGTATTGAGGGTACGGTATTGAAGGTACGGTATTGAAGCTACGGTATTGAAGATACGGTATTGAAGGTACGGTATTGAAGGTACGGTATTCAAGGTACGGTATTGAAGGTACGGTCATGAAGGTACGGTATTGAAGGTACGGTATTGAAGGTACGGTATTGAAGGTAGGGTATTGAAGGCACGGTATTGAAGGTACGGTATTGAAGGTACGGTATTGAAGGTACGGTATTGAAGGTACGGTATTGAAGGTACGGTATTAAAGGTACGGTATTGAATGTACGGTATTGAAGGTACGGTATTGAAGGTACGCTATTAAAGATACGCTATTGAAGGAACGCTATTGAAGGTACGGTATTGAAGGTACGGTATTAAAGGTACGGTATTGAAGGTACGGTATTGAAGGTACGGTTTTGAAGGTACGGTATTGAGGTACGGTATTGAAGATACGGTATTGAAGGTACGGTATTGAATGTACGGTATTGAAGGTACGGTATTGATGGTACGCTATTAAAGGTACGCTATTGAAGGTACGCTATTGAAGGTACGGTATTGAAGGTACGGTATTGAAGGTATGGTTTTGAAGGTACGGTATTGAAGGTACGGTATTGAAGATACGGTATTGAAGGTACGGTATTGAAGGTACGGTATTGTAGGTACGGTATTGAAGGTACGGTATTGAAGGTACGGCACTGAAGGTACGGTATTGCAGGTACGGTATTGAAGGTACGGTATTGAAGGTACGGTATTGAAGGTACGGTATTGAAGGTACAGTATTGAAGGTACGGTATTGAAGGTAAGGTATTGAAGGTACGGTATTGAAAGTACGGTATTGAAGGTACGGTATTGAAGGTACGGTATTTAAGGTACGGTATTGAAGGTACGGTATTGAAGGTACGGTATTGAAGGTACGTTATTGAAGGTACGGTATTGAAGGTACGGTATTGAAGGTACGGTATTGAAGGTACGGTATTGAAGGTACGGTATTGAAGGTACGGTATGGAAGGTACGGTATGGAAGGTACGGTAATGAAGGTACGGTATAGAAGGTACGGTATTGAAGGTACGGTATTGAAGGTACGGTATTGAAGGTACGGTATTGAAGGTACGGTATTAAAGGTACGGTATTGAAGGTACGGTATTGAAGGTACGGTATTTAAGGTACGGTTTTGAAGGTAATGTATTGAAGGAACGGTATTGAAGGTACGGTATTGAAGGTACGGTATTGAATGTACGGTATTGAAGGTACGGTATTGAAGGTACGGTATTAAAGGTACGGTATTGAAGGTACGGTATTGAAGGTACGGTATTGAAGGTACGGTATTGAAGGTACGGTATTGAAGGTACGGTATTGAAGGTACGGTATTGAAGGTACGGTATTGAAGGTATGGTATTGCAGGTACGGTATTGAAGATTTGGTATTGAAGGTACGGTATTGAAGGTAAGGTATTGAAGGTACGGTATTGAAGGTACGGTATTGAAGGTACGGTATTAAAGGTACGGTATTGAAGGTACGGTATTGAAGGTACGGTATTGAAGGTACGTTATTGAAGGTACGGTATTGAATTTACGGTATTGAAGGTACGGTATTGAAGGTACGGTATTGAAGGTACGGTATTGAAGGTACGGTATTGAAGGTACGGTATTGAAGGTACGGTATTGAAGGGACGGTATTGAAGGTACGGTATTGAAGGTACGGTATTGAAGGTACGGTATTGAAGGTACGGTATTGAAGGTACGGTATTGAAGGTACGGTATTAAAGGTACGATATTGAAGGTACGGTATTGAAGGCACGGTATTGAAGGTACAGTATTGAAGGTACGGTATTGAAGTTACGGTATTGAAGGTACGGTATTAAAGGTACGGTATTGAAGGTACGGTATTGAATGCACGGTATTGAAGGTACGGTATTGAATGTACGGTATTGCATGTACGGTATTGAAGGTACGGTTTTGAAGGTACGCTATTAAAGGTACGCTATTGAAGGTACGCTATTGAAGGTACGGTATTGAAGGTACGGTTTTGAAGGTACGGTATTGAAGGTACGGTATTGAAGATACGGTATTGAAGGTACGGTATTGAAGGTACGGTATTGTAGGTACGGTATTGAAGGTACGGTATTGAAGGCACGGTATTGAAGGTACGGTATTGAAGGTACGGTATTGATGGTACGGTATTGAAGGTACGGTATTGAAGGTACGGTATTGCATTTACGGTATTGAATGTACGGTATTGAATGTCCGGTATTGAATGTACGGTATTGAATGTACGGTATTGAATGTACGGTATTGAATGTACGGTATTGAATGTACGGTATTGAATGTACGGTGTTGAATGTACGGTATTGAATGTACGGTATTGAATGTACGGTATTGAATGTACGGTATTGAATGTACGATATTGAAGGTACGATATTGAATGTACGGTATTGAATGTACGGTATTGAATGTACGGTATTTAATGTACGGTATTGAATGTACGGTATTGAAGGTATGGTAATGAAGGTACGGTATTGAAGGTACGGTATTGAAGGGACGGTATTGAAGGTACGGTATTGAAGGTAGGGTATTGAAGGTACGGTATTGAAGGTACGGTATTGAAGGTACGGTATTGAAGGTACGGTATTGAAGGTACGGTATTGAAGGTACGGTATTGAAGGTACGGTATTGAAGGTACGGTATTGAAGGTACGGCACTGAAGGTGCGGTATTGCCGGTACGGTATTGAAGGTACGGTATTGAAGGTACGGTATTGAAGGTACGGTATTGAAGGTACAGTATTGAAGGTACGGTATTGAAGGTACGGTATTGAAGGTACGGTTTTGAAGGTACGGTATTGAAGGTACGGTATTGAAGGTACGGTATTGAAGGTACGGTATTGCAGGTACGGTATTGAAGGTACGGTATTGAAGGTGCGGTATTGAAGGTACGGTATTAAAGGTACGGTATTGAAGGTACGGTATTGAAGGTACGGTATTTAAGGTACGGTTTTGCAGGTAATGTATTGAAGGAACGGTATTGAAGGTACGGTATTGAAGGTACGGTATTGAATTTTCGGTATTGAAGGTACGGTATTGAAGGTACGGTATTGAAGGTATGGTATTGAAGGTACGGTATTGAAGGTACGGTATTGAAGGTAAAGTATTGAAGGTACGGTATTGAAGGTACGGTATTGAAGGTACGGTATTGAAGGTACGGTATTGAAGGTACGGTATTGAAGGTGCGGTATTGAAGGAACGGTATTGAAGGTACGGTATTGAAGGTACGGTATTGAAGGTACGGTATTGAAGGTACGGTATTGAAGGTACGGTATTGAAGGTACGGTATTGAAGGTACGGTATTGAAGGTACGGTATTGAAGGTACGGTATTGAAGGTACGGTATTGAAGGTACGGTATTGAAGGTACGGTATTGAAGGTACGGTATTGAAGGTACGGTATTGAAGGTACGGTATTGAAGGTACGGTATTGAAGGTACGGTATTGAAGGTACGGTATTGAAGGTACGGTATTGAAGGGACGGTATTGAAGGTACGGTATTGAAGGTACGGTATTGAAGGTACGGTATTGAAGGTACGGTATTGAAGGTACGGTATTGAAGGTACGGTATTGAAGGTACGGTATTGAAGGTACGGTATTGCAGGTACATTATTGAATGTACGGTATTGAAGGTACGGTATTGAAGGTAAGGTATTGAAGGTACGGTATGGAAGGTACGGTATGGAAGGTACGGTATGGAAGGTACGGTATGGAAGGTACGGTAATGAAGGTACGGTATAGAAGGTACGGTATTGAAGGTACGGTATTGAAGGTACGGTATTGAAGGTACGGTATTGAAGGTACGGTATTGAAGGTATGGTATTGAAGATACGGTATTGAAGGTACGGTATTGAAGGTACGGTATTGAAGGTACGGTATTGAAGGTACTGTATTGAAGGTACGGTATTGAAGGTACGGTATTGAAGGTACGGTATTGAAGGTACGGTATTGAAGGTATTGTTTGTTTGTTGGGGCTTAAGGGCGCGACGAATGCATGGTCAATTTGCGCCCAACGGTATTGAAGGTACGGTATTGAAGGTACGGTATTTAAGGTACGGTATTTAAGGTACGGTATTGAAGGTACGGTATTGAAGGTACGGTATTGAAGGTACGGTATTGAAGGTACGGTATTGAAGGTACGGTATTGTAGGTACGGTATTGAAGGTACGGTATTGAAGGTACGGTATTGAAGGTACGGTATTGAAGGTACGGCATTGAAAGTACGGTATTGAAGGTAAAGTATTGAAGGTACGGTATTGAAGGTACAGTATTGAAGGTACGGTATTGAAGGTGCGGTATTGAGGGTACGGTATTGAAGGTACGGTATTGAAGCTACGGTATTGAAGATACGGTATTGAAGGTACGGTATTGAAGGTACGGTATTGAAGGTACGGTATTGAAGGTACGGTATTGAAGGTACGGTCATGAAGGTACGGTATTGAAGGTACGGTATTGAAGGTACGGTATTGAAGGTAGGGTATTGAAGGCACGGTATTGAAGGTACGGTATTGAAGGTACGGTATTGAAGGTACGGTATTGAAGGTACGGTATTGAAGGTACGGTATTGAATGTACGGTATTGAAGGTACGGTATTGAAGGTACGCTATTAAAGGTACGCTATTGAAGGTACGCTATTGAAGGTACGGTATTGAAGGTACGGTATTGAAGGTACGGTTTTGAAGGTACGGTATTGAAGGTACGGTATTGAAGATACGGTATTGAAGGTACGGTATTGAATGTACGGTATTGAAGGTACGGTATTGAAGGTACGCTATTAAAGGTACGCTATTGAAGGTACGCTATTGAAGGTACAGTATTGAAGGTACGGTATTGAAGGTACGGTTTTGAAGGTACGGTATTGAAGGTACGGTATTGAAGATACGGTATTGAAGGTACGGTATTGAAGGTACGGTATTGTAGGTACGGTATTGAAGGTACGGTATTGAAGGTACGGTATTGAAGGTACGGTATTGAAAGTACAGTATTGAAGGTACGGTATTGAAGGTACGGTATTGAAGGTACGGCACTGAAGGTACGGTATTGCAGGTACGGTGTTGAAGGTACGGTATTGAAGGTACGGTATTGAAGGTACGGTATTTAAGGTACGGTTTTGCAGGTAATGTATTGAAGAAACGGTATTGAAGGTACGGTATTGAAGGTACGGTATTGAATGTACGGTATTGAAGGTACGGTATTGAAGGTACGGTATTGAGGGTACGGTATTGAAGGTACGGTATTGAAGGTACGGTATTGAAGGTACGGTATTGAAGGTACGGTATTGAAGGTACGGTATTGAAGGTACGGTATTGAAGGTACGGTATTGAAGGTACGGTATTGAAGGTACGGTATTGAAGGTACGGTATTGAAGGTACGGTATTGAAGGTACGGTATTGAAGGTACGGTATTGAAGGTACGGTATTGAAGGTACGGTATTGAAGGTACGGTATTGAAGGTACGGTATTGAAGGTACGGTATTGAAGGTACGGTATTGAAGGTACGGTATTGAAGGTACGGTTTGAAGGTACGGTATTGAAGGTACGGTATTGAAGGTACGGTATTGAAGGTACGGTATTGAAGGTACGGTATTGAAGGTACGGTATTGAAGGTACGGTATTGAAGGTACGGTATTGAAGGTACGGTATTGAAGGTACGGTATTGAAGGTACGGTATTGAAGGTACGGTATTGAAGGTACGGTATTGAAGGTACGGTATTGAAGGTACGGTATTGAAGGTACGGTATTGAAGGTACGGTATTGAAGGGACGGTATTGAAGGTACGGTATTGAAGGTACGGTATTGAAGGTACGGTATTGAAGGTACGGTATTGAAGGTACGGTATTGAAGGTACGGTATTGAAGGTACGGTATTGAAGTTACGGTATTGAAGGTACGGTATTAAAGGTACGGTATTGAAGGTACGGTATTGAAGGTACGGTATTGAATGCACGGTATTGAATGTACGGTATTGCATGTACGGTATTGAAGGTACGGTTGTGAAGGTACGCTATTAAAGGTACGCTATTGAAGGTACGCTATTGAAGGTACGGTATTGAAGGTACGGTATTGAAGGTACGGTTTTGAAGGTACGATATTGAAGGTACGGTATTGAAGATACGGTATTGAAGGTACGGTATTGAAGGTACGGTATTGTAGGTACGGTATTGAAGGTACGGTATTGAAGGCACGGTATTGAAGGTACGGTATTGAAGGTACGGTATTGATGGTACGGTATTGAAGGTACGGTATTGAAGGTACGGTCTTGCATTTACGGTATTGAATGTACGGTATTGAATGTCCGGTATTGAATGTACGGTATTGAATGTACGGTATTGAATGTACGGTATTGAATGTACGGTATTGAATGTACGGTATTGAATGTACGGTATTGAATGTACGGTATTGAATGTACGGTATTGAATGTGCGGTATTGAATGTACGGTATTGAATGTACGGTATTGAATGTACGGTATTGAATGTACGGTATTAAATGTACGGTATTGAATGTACGGTATTGAATGTACGGTATTGAATGTACGGTATTGAATGTACGATATTGAAGGCACGATATTGAATGTACGGTATTGAATGTACGGTATTGAATGTACGGTATTGAATGTACGGTATTGAATATACGGTATTGAAGGTATGGTAATGAAGGTACGGTATTGAAGGTACGGTATTGAAGGTACGGTATTGAAGGGACGGTATTGAAGGTACGGGTACGGTCTGAAGGTCTTCATTCGAGTCCCTGGTCTTGCAAGGGGGACTCACCTTGTACAAGGATGCATATGGTCTGAACAGGGAGAAACCTTGTCGTACAGGGGAGTCACCGTCTAACAAGGGTTCAAATGATCCGTTGTTTATGTTTGGCATGACAGATGAACAGTTTGAAATACAAATGAAGAATGAAGCTTAACTTATCGTAAGTTGTCACTTATTAAATTTTGTCCTAGTGACGGTCCTTCCATCCAGCAGGCTTCTTTTGACCAATAATAGCGTCCTGCTCAGAGCTTGGTATGTATATCGGATGCGCCCTGCTTTATTATTATGTTCTACATTGAATGGAGTTTTCAGGGAAAAGACAGCCGCATGTGAAAAATTCTACAATTGTTCGCAACACTGTAATGTCCCGCCGGAAATCACCAAGTTTATTCATTCAATCATCGGTCTTGAAAAGCATCAATAGCTGTTGACTGTATGTATGCCATGTAAATAAGCATATCGCGTCTAACTGGGAGTTGAAAAGCTCTGTAAAATACATCGAAATGGGAGCTGGGACGTAGGGAGGATTTCGCCCAAGGGGGGGGGGGGGAGAAATGGGATCAGAGGAGACCGCGTAGCCAAGGGGGCCCACATAATGGAAACAGTACATAAAGTATGTTGTATGTTGTAAAACAACGGCAATTAAGTTTTCGGCAACGAAAACAAAAATGGGGGGGAGTCAAAAATACAAAATATTGAAAATCCGTGATAGCCATTTTTAATATTATGTCATTTCTTTTCTTTCGATATTTTGTATTTGCAATTATCGTCAAAACTCGAATTTCTACGACTTGTTCTAACATTTATTGTTTTTCCACAAAAATAACATGACATGACGTAATTAAAACGTCATTATCTCCCAAATTACTCAACCATTTGCATTGAAATGTTGTGATGAAACGTATAATTCATGCAGCATGAGGTACTGAAAGATTGACGTCGATGTCTATCGTTGTTTTCAAGTTATTGAGAAAATCCGTGAGGTGGGGGAGGGGGCAGATTTTGCCATTTCCAGCTGGGCGTGGGTTAATGAAAATATTATCTTGTATCTTCTTCAATTCGGATTCAGTAAACAATACAGTACGTACTTGCCGATTGTGCACATGCACGATGAAGTTACAAAATCTCTACCAAATAACGAAATGACATGCTCCTTATACCTTGATTTACAGAAAGCTTTGGATACAGTTTTCTTAGCAGTTCTCTTGACATCAGCAATACAACAGACATATGTACATTGTACTTATTTGCTGATGATATACGGCAATTTGTATTCATGCTAGAAATGTTGAAGAGCTCCAAATAAGGATTAATGATTAATTCCCCAAAAAATAAAGAGTTGTTCCATGTAAATATATTGTCACTAAATGCGTCAAAGACAAATTACCAAATCAATTAAAGATCAGTGATGTGACAAGATCTTGACATAGTATTAACCAGCGCCGTACCGGTGCTTGGCGCCACCTTCGCCGTGCCGGGTGCCGGGGGCGGGGGCGTTTCGACGCCCTCTCTAACTCGGCTCCTATAGAACGTAGGGAAAACCTATCTCAGTTCAGTGGCTATCTCAGTTAAAAAAAAATACAAAGGTGAAACATTCCCTTTCAAAAGCCTTTGATACTGCGGAAACGAACGATTTGTCCGCCCCTGTAGCTCAGTGGGAGAGAGCTGGGCTTCTGACCTTTCCCTGTAGTGGCAGCCCGAGTTCAAGTCAAAGTCAAAGCCTACATTGTCAAAGCCTTGCACTATTCTCAGACGTTACTAGCATACACTGAAAAACAATTAGAAGTTTCACTGGTCTTCCTTCGAGAGGCTCAGCGGCGCTTGAACGGCAGACTACCTATGCCACCACAGGACCCTCCAAAGGCCAGCAGAGAGCCCTCCACAGATCAGCAGGGGCCTCTAAAGCCCGGCAGATAGCCATTTGCAGGTCGGCAGGGCCCTCGAAAGACAGGTTGAGGGCCCTCTACACTCACTCTACAGATCGGCAGGGCCCTCTAAATCCCAGCAGAGGGCCCTCTACAGATTGGCTGGGACACTCTTTAGATCGACAGGGCCCCTAAAGACTGGAAGAGGGCCCTATACAGGTCGGCAGAGCCCTCTAAATGCCGCCAGAGACCTTCCGCAGATTGGCAGGGCGATCTACAGATCGGCAGGGCCCTCTAAAGGCCGACAGGGCCCTCTAAAGGTCGACATGGCCCTCTAAACGCCGGAACGGCCCTCTGAAGGCCGGCAGAGGGCCCTCTATAGATTGGCTGGGGCACTCTGCAGATTCACAGGGCCCCTAAAGCCTGAAAGAGGGTCCTCTACATGTCGGCAGGGCCCTCTAAATGCCGACAGAGGCCTTCTACAGATTGGCAGGGCGATCTACAGATCGGCAGGGCCCTCTAAGGACCGGCAGAGGGCCCTCTCCAGATCGGCAGGGACCCTCTACATATCGGAGGGGCCCTATAAAGGCCGACAGAGGGCCCTCTACATATCGGCAGGACCCTCTAAATGCCGACAGAGGCCCTCTACAGATTGGCAGGGCGATCTACAGATCGGCAAGGCCCTCTAAGGACCGGCAGAGGGCCCTCTCCAGATCAACATGGACCCCGTACATATCGTCAGGGCCCTATAAAGGCCGGCAGAGGGCTTTCTAAAACCGGAAGGGGCCCTCAAATGACAACAGGGGTCCTCTGCAGATCGACAGGACCCTTTAAAAGCTGGTAGAGGGCACTATCCACACTTGGTGGGGCCCTTTTCTACGTACTTACATATACATGCCTTTAACAGACAAGCAAGTGCTGTTATTTATTCGTGTTACGATTTTTTGTTTCGTTCGTGGGCGTTCTTTTATGCGACGTAAGGCGTTTTGCGGGCGCCTGACACTATCCAAAACACTGGGGCCTTCGGCCCCAGGGCGCCCTCGCTCGGTCGCCAGAGGGCCCGCCTGGCCTCCAGGAGGGGGGAGGGCCATGGCCTCTTGCCCCCCCCCTCTTGGCTACGCCCTTGAATAAGAGCAAGGGTGGGTGTGGACTTTGAACGTTTAAGGTGACAATCTGCCTATCGCGTCATCATAAAACTGCGGGAGTTATTAGCCCAAAGAAATTACCATGGTTAGTGGCACCATAATCAGGGGAATATTGAAATTAAGCAAGCGTTGAGCACCAAGTGTTGATCACATGTGACCCTGCACAACTCTCCCAACATGGTGTGTCGTGTCGGCCACTGTCGCAACAGGTCAACTGGCCGTGTGGTTACGTGTCGTTTGCAGACCTGGTGCCGGTGTCGGCGCGTCCGCTGGACCCGTCGGTGAACCCGGCCGACCCGGGCGCTACCTCGCGCTACCCGGACTCGGAGCCGCCGCAGTACGACCAGAAGCGCCTCTACAAGATGATGCACGTGAGTGGCGCCACTGCTGGCGACAGCGAGCCGCCGGCGTCCGCCGGGCCGCCCGGCCACCAGCAAGGGCTGTGGGGCCCCGGGCGACGCAACCGCAGACGCAGAGCCGGCCACCGGACGGAGCCACTGATATCGACTAATTCACAGAGGATTCCAGACGACAGCAAACGCTGGTTCGGCGAAAAACTTGATACTTGCTGATTTGAGAAGATTCTGATGCATTTTATTATAAAGATAGTTAGATATTATGAACATGTCAACGGAAGGGCAATACGCACCGTACACAATAAGTCATGTATTCAAAACTGAAATAGTATCGCATTCACAAATTTAATTTCCTTGCAATAATCAACTTGTGATAGTTCACTGTTCAGACAGCTTATGTGAACCCAAGCGTGTAGATCCGCACAATGGCCGTATATGAGTTGACGCACCGCGCCTGGTCCACAGCAATCGAGCGAGGCGAAGCGGGCGCACCTTCCGAGAAGCAGCAGTCGCAGCTCGGAGGAGAGCGCCGCCTTCATGTACAAGTTCAAGACCAGCCTGAAGAAGCGCTTCTCTGACGACATGGGTGACAGGGCGGACCCGAAACGGTGCTGCCGGCCGCCGCCGCCTTCCGTCGACCAGAAGCCTGGTCCCGCGACGCTGGCGGCAGCGGCGGCGACACGCAGTCAGCAGGTGTCTGTGTTCGCGTTACACAGCGGAGGCTCGATCTACCTGCCGATGACGGTCCATGTGGAGGCGCTGGGCAGCCAAGCGGAGCTGCTCACCGCCGAGTCACACCCGGTCGTCCACCCAGTCAACATCTCCGTCAGTTTCTGTAGCAGCCGTGCGTCGCCCACGCCTTCTACCTCCGACGAGCCGGTCTCCACCTCGGGCGTGTCCTCTCTGCAGGACGAGCCGGTCACCTCGGACGAGCTCACCTCGGGCAGCTAAGTGGCGCCGGTCGGGACTGCACCGGCTGGACCGGCGTGCGGTGGCGGTGGCAGGACGGCGGCGCGATGAGGGAGAACTCTGACAGAGCCGTGGGGAACTCGACACCCGGGGGTCAGCGGAGGGCGGTCGGTGGCGGGCGGACCAGTGAGCCCTGTCCGGCCGGAGACAGTTCCGCGGCGGAGTGGGGTCACGGACGAGGGGTGCAGCGTGGGCAGCTGACTGACAGACGGACGCTGCGCGGTGTGGTTATGTGTTAGCTGTTACGGCTGGAGGCCTGTCGCTCTGTGTCCAGCGACGCTCACTGCCTTCCGACACTGGATTGGACGGCAGCGAGCTGCGCAAACTCATTCATATTCATTTAAGTGGATTTGGGCAAAGCGCAAAGGCGTTTTATTCCCCCCGACAATGGGGTTTATGTTTCCGCCTCAGGTCTATGATGATGTGACGCTGCGCTCGGCAAACATCTGGTGAGCGTCCGGCGCTCCCGACCTGGCGAGCAGCCATCTTCTTGTTGCGCTTTTGTTGTTATTGATGTTATTTGTCGGTGCTCGGGTGCGGTCGTCAGGCGATGCCCCAGACCGGAAGATCTCGCATCATGACAAAAGTGACTGATTCGCTGCACTGCGTGGCGTTACCGATCAGGGGACTGACCCTGCGCTGTTTAGTTTTCAGTATGGTTCGGCAACAGTACAACACATCTTCTGCCATCCCCTGTTTCTGCTGATATTTCGTTCATCTGCCTGATTACTGGTTTATTCCACATCCTTTGATGTATTGTGAGCTGCTCTGGGCTGAGCTATGCTGGTGCCACTTGGTCTACATTGTTTCCAAGTTGCCTCCGCGACTGCCCATGACTTAATGCTCTTCGTACACCTGCCACGTCTGTATACAATTATAGCGCGATGTGTGTCCACTGAGGCGAAGTTCTGCCGATGTTCCATACAAACCACTCTCAGTACCTGCTATGGTGATGTTCTTCGCGGTAAGTCGGTGAAGTCTACCCGCCAGTCCACGGGTCAACACAATTATGTTCATCAGTCACTGCTTTGGCTCATCAGTGAAGTACTTCATCCACACATCGGTATAACAGCTCCGGCAGTCATCAGCTGTCGACTGTAGTACTTCATCCACACATCGGTATAACAGCTCCGGCAGTCATCAGCTGTCCACTGTAGTACTTCTTCCACACATCGGTATAACAGCTCCGGCAGTCATCAGCTGTCCACTGTAGTACTTCTTCCACACATCGGTATAACAGCTCCGGCAGTCATCAGCTCTCGACTGTAGTACTTCATCCACACATCGGTATAAAAGCTCCGCAGTCATCGGCTGTCCACTGTAGTACTTCTTCCACACATCGGTATAACAGCTCCGGCAGTCATCAGCTGTCGACTGTAGTACTTCATCCACACATCGGTATAACAGCTCCGGCAGTCATCAGCTGTCGACTGTAGTACTTCATCCACACATCGGTATAACAGCTCCGGCAGCCATCAGCTGTCGACTGTAGTACTTCATCCACACATCGGTATAACAGCTCCGGCAACCATCAGCTGTCGACTGTAGTACTTCATCCACACATCGGTATAACAGCTCCGGCAGTCATCAGCTGTCGACTGTAGTACTTCATCCACACATCGGTATAACAGCTCCGGCAGTCATCAGCTGTCGACTGTAGTACTTCATCCACACATCGGTATAACAGCTCCGGCAGTCATCAGCTGTCGACTGTAGTACTTCATCCACACATCGGTATAACAGCTCCGGCAGTCATCAGCTGTCGACTGTAGTACTTCATCCACACATTAGCGGAACAGCTACGGCAGTCATCAGCTGTCGACTGTAGTACTTCATCCACACATCGGTATAACAGCTCCGGCAGTCATCAGGATCAGGTCTGTCGACTGCGTTGTTGACGACTGCGTCTTCAGTTTATTAGCATGTCACTGATCATGTGCTCGGTGGCGTAGTGTTGGCTCCGTCTTCGCTGTTGAGCCGGACATTGACTCAGGTGCGCTGAGAATCTGCTCTGGGCTTGTGAGCCTGTGCGTGTATTTTGATAGTAGTAAGCGGCCCTCCTGTCGTTGATGTGTGCGACATAAGGCACCGGCGGAGGACAAGGCTGGCCCTCTCCGCAGCTGGTGCCATGCCGTCGCTGTCCTGTCACGTGTTGCCGTCTACCGACCATCGCCGCCTGCTGTTCACTCTCGCAGCTGCGTCGCGCCTTCTCCCATTCGACTCGGTCGGCTGGGCTTTGTCACCGTGTGTGGGCCTAGTCAGATCATGCGGTGGGTGTGAAGTGAATAAGATCAACCTTGGCAACATTTTTGGATGGTTTGTTTGATACTGCTGATTCGGAATACGTCTTGGTTGTCCGCGCAAGTATTTGGTTGTTTTCGAAAGGAACGCCTATATGCTGAAATGTATAGCCTAATTGTATTGAATACTTTGTCAGGGACTTCGGCAAACAATAGGCCTAACATTATGCTGGATGACTTCCACCCATTCTGAGGAATATTAGGACATGCTTTCAGACTGAGGTCCTGCGCCGGTATTGTGTCCGGTATGAGTGTATGTATGTAGTGTATATAGTGTATTTTATGTAAGTCTATGTATCCGTACACACAATATTGGCGTGTTCGGTGGATGCCAAATATATTTCGGATAGTAAATGTGATTTTAAATGCGGATAATGAAACGTGGCGCCGATCCGACCAAGAGTGAACGACCCTGCTGACACTAAACCAAGAGCAACAGCACACCGGTCAACATATATTTATCTCACTAGATGGCGCTAAGAGTGATGAAGGTCAGCCCCACCAGTAACAGTTGGCAGCGCTCGGGCGTTTGGACGTTAAAAACGTACTACACCATAGGGTTCCCATGTTAAATCGATGATTTTCAGACGAGGCTGGCTCGTAACCTATGGTAGATATTTTAAATCCGAATGCTGGAACAGAAAGCTACAGCTACAACGTGTAGCCTTAGCTACAACGTTTCCATTTACCATTTTTCGATATTTCGGGCGTAAAGAGGTTAAATGGGCTGGGGGGTAATAAATGTCGTAACGACCGCTGACCGCTTCCAAATGCTATACCACAGGTACTGAAATGTACACTACTTCGACTACTACTTCGTAGTATAATTTAATATGACCGCTTCCAAATGCTACTACAGGTACTGAAATATATACTTCGACTACTACTTCGTATATTTGCTGTTTTTAAATTAAATAAATTGTATCTTTTTGTATTATATCTATCCTAGTGTGCCAAATATATAAACCCCCTAACCTTAGTAATAACAGTTTCATTGAAGAACTAAGGAAAACCATAGATATTGTTCAAATAAGGAATAAAGTTGCTTTCATATGTAGAGATTTCAATCTTGATCTCTTGAGTATTTCCAAAGGGGTTGCAGCATTTTAAAATGTATTAGCATCATCAAGTTTTCTCCATTAATTTATAAATCCACAAGGACACAGAACACTTGTTACTCACTCATTGATAACATCTTTTGCAATAACTTAACCCTTTTTAACAAATCTGGAATAATACTTGATGATACAGGTGACCATTTCCCAATATTTACTACACTAGACTTCGCAGTCAGTCCAAAAGGAAACAAGAGGGAAATTCAATGTCAATTTGATTATCACAAAATACCAAATTTAACTGAACATATACATAAATCATTGGCAGGCTTTGAAGCCATCACTGATCCTGAAACTGCTGGTGAAATCATCATCACTGCATATACAAGTGGTATATATAAATTCAGCTTCCAATATAGCCCAAATCGTAAGAATACTCCAATAAAACCCTGGATATTACCATCTATCCTGGCATCTATAGACAACAGATGCAAACTCTTTAAAGGGAGTGCGCCTACTCACATCGCTTATTTGGGGTTATTGACACTGGTCTATAGAACATAATTTTATGAATTGAGAGAGAGGTATATATTTATATATGTACACAGTACACAGTACACACACATACACATTTTTTTTGGTACACACACACACAGTTTATTCTACGAACACCAGTAATGTCGTCCATATAATCCCATATAAATCCACATCGTTACGGAGGTACACTGAGAGCTCTGCAATCCACAGCGCACATGCCACATCTACCCAGCCCACTGACGCGCCCTCTACAATCCCGCCACCCACCAGAGCGCCACCTACGCCTCCACCCGATCCACCAGCACACCGGCGCAACCCTTCGGGTGGAGGAAGACAGGCCCGCCGTGAGCGCCGAGCGGCGGCTCGCTCAGCCAGCGGACCTGCTGCTGCTGCAGCGAGGCCACCGCCGGCGTTTCCGTGGGTGGCGCGAATGAGCAGTACGACCACCGTCCGTGCCACCAGAGCAATCTGTGCGCCAACCGCGGCCGCGGCCTTCTCCCGAAGCAGCTGCTCCCGCTGCGGCTTGGTCTTGGTCAGGAACGTGTAGGCGCGCTAGCCGCAGCAGACCAGACACACCCCAGTAACTCCCATGTAAGTTTAAACACCCGCCCGGTGAAGCGCGTCTCCAAGTGTCTTTGATAGTGACTTTTTCATGCTACCGTCTGCCTATCACGCATCAGCTCCTGCGGATCGGTGGGCCCTCATAGCGCACAGGTCGACCAGCACATCCCTGAAGCTGAGTCGCTGGTGGACTTCTGTTTGAGCGTCCACCATTGGCCACGGAGCCACTGCGGCGATCAGACAGAGTTGTGCGGTCAGACCTCAGTCAGAGAGCTCCAGTCAATGACGCCCTCCTCAGTCAGCTGAGACCCGAATAGTACGTCGATGAGTCGCTGGTCGTTCCCACGGGTACACTCGTCACCCCCCATCGTCTTCCAGCCGAGGTTGTTCAGCCATTTGCTGCGACACTGCTTCTCCGACCGAGTGATCACCGTGCCACTCATCATATATTAAATTAAATTAGTATATCTTGGCAGCTTCGCTTGATATCTCCATCGCATCATCTGCAACATAAAGATCCGCCCACCGGATCGCCACACGAGGACAATCCAAGGTGCGGCGGTCGAGCCATACCCCTTCTCCACCCCACTTAGCCTAGATATCTACTACATTTTTTCGATTCCTCTCCACAAACCTTCTAATCGGTACAGAGGCACCCCCACTCCCAGAAACACACCACCCCCGGGAGAGCCATAAGGCCAGAGGGAGAGGCCCGTGCAAGGACAGGCCTGTGGCCCGGGCCCACACCCACAACCAGCAGGATCCCACCGGGGAAATGGGACCGGGAAGGTGGAGGACCGTTCATACCACCTGCAAAGGCTACCTCCATGCAACCTCCTGGGCGACCCACCCGCGCCGCCTCGCGTTACCGCGGCTCAACTCCGCGATGCGGCGCCCCCTCACCATCGGCCAGGCGTGTGAGCCGTCGACCTCGGAGCCGGCGCCTCACACGCCTGGCCGGCCGACCGGCCCCCAGCCTGCTGAGGGCCGGTCTCGGGTTAGCCCGGGTGGGGAAAGGGCGGAGGCCGGATATGCGTAATTAATTGCAACACTGGAGCTGAAGTTGTTCCAGAATTGATTTTTTTGTGCTTAGAAATCGCCACGTCTAAGGGATTGGTTGCATGGCGTTTAAGTTGTTAAATAATTTGGAGGCAAATACTCTAAACGTGTGTTGTCTGCTAACCGTTCTTGAGAAAGGGATGATTAAGGGTCTTGGGTTGCGTAATTGATGTCGGTTTGCATAGTGTTCCCTCCATTCAACTAGATTGTTCAGCTGAGCGGGCAGGGAGCGATGAAAAAATGCATAGATCATAATCATGCATTTCAAGTCACGGAGCATTGTAAGCGATTTAACTCGCGCACTGCAGGGGCTCTGCACCGAACACGAACTGCAGGGGGGTTGATTTCCGCCCCCCCCCCCTTGATATCTCGAAAACTACGCAACGTAGCGAGAAGCGGAAAAAGGAATTTAATAGTTTCATACATGTTCCATCGAAAGTATTTCAGTGTTCTTTTAAGTCAGGTCAAAATTGAGGTCACCAGAGGTCATCAAAGGTCAAATTTTCCAGTTTTTTCCTGTTTTAGGACATCGCTCCAGAAATTCCCGTATATCTCAGAAACAATGATAGTTAGAAACAAACGGAAAAAGCAAACGCCAGCCAGTTAAATTTATAATCGCTGAGGTGTCCTCAGATTTGATCTCAGGTCAATAT
This sequence comes from Chirona hameri, assembly GCA_036785665.1. Lineage (NCBI taxonomy): Eukaryota > Metazoa > Arthropoda > Thecostraca > Balanomorpha > Balanidae > Chirona > Chirona hameri. The sequence continues at coordinate 21,277 of JAXIVJ010009221.1, forward strand.
TTGAGGCTCCAGAGGTCAAAAAGAAAAAAATGATTTTTTTTCTTCGCTAAATCGTTTTTTGCTATTAACTTTTTACTTAATAAAGATAACGGAAAACTGCTTACGCCATTGTGTTTATCTTGTCAAGGCGCTTTGAATGAATTATAAGGGGACCTTGTTAAGTCAACTTAAAAATTTGACCTAAGGTCAAGGTCAAGTGGTGACCCAAGTAGGGCATGTTGCATATGGGAAGACGTGTCTCGACGAAACAAACACATTGATGTCTGTTTTACTTCTCTATCTTCATTATGTCGAGAGTTATTGACAAAAAAGTGATGGTGACCTCGCATGACCTCAAATGACCCAATAGAGGTCACTGAACAAAACTTACACTTGGATCATCACGAATATCCTGTAATAACATGATCCAGAAGTAATTGGACTAGTACCATGCATATCCTTGAAATAGGAAGCATTTGTATATTTCCCCATTTACTTATTATGACATAAAAGACATAAAAGAAACATAAAAGAAGAAAAGTGCAACAAAGAGCCTCTTGGGCCCATCCGAGGTTGCACCCCACCCCCCCCCCCCCCCCCCCCCTCCACCAGTCTCGCCCCTTTAAATCACCTTACTCTACCTGCATAAAAGAAGGCTAATCCCACGAGTATTTATGAACTAATCCCTTCTCTGTAAAGTATTTATCTAATCTAATTTTGAAGGAAGCAAGTGTCACTGCATCAGCGACATCCCCTGGTAGCATATTCCAATGTCCTACAACCCTTCTACTGAAAAATGACTGTCGTAGCCTAGTCCTACTTTGTTTCATAATGAGTTTATGCTGATGACCTCTACCTCGATTTTCCCTATTGAACTCAAACATACCCTTTAAATATCCAGAATGCTGACTATTTACCAATTTGAAGACTTCAATTAGATCTCCTCTTAGCCTTCTATATCTAAGTGAAAACATACCCAATTTTTTAATCTATCTTCATAAGGTAAACTACCAAGACAATTAACCATTTTTGTTGCCCTTTTTTGAACTCTTTCTAACAACCAGCAATCTTTCTCATATGTTGGAGACCAGGCTTGTACACAATACTCCAAATGTGGTCTAACGTATGCACAATACAGTTTTGTTATTACCTTTTCACTCTTGTAGGAAACATTTCTGTTAATGGCCCCTGGCATTCTAAGTGCCTTTTTCCTAGCTTCTACAACCTGGTCTGACGCTGATAGTCTATTGTTTACCACGACACCTAAATCTCTTTCCTTTTCAATCTGCTCCATTTTCTGCCCACCCATTTCATACCTATGTTTACTGCTAACCCGTCCAGCGTGCATAATCTTACATTTACTCAAATTGAATTTCATCTGCCATGCTTCAGACCACTCAACTAGCTTGTCCAGATCTGATTGAAAAACATCCTGATCATGTTTTCCTCTAATAATCCTGACAACTTTTAGATCGTCTGCAAATTTCAAGACTTTGCTGTCTATACTGTTCTCAATTGCATTCACAAATATTATAAAAAGCAATGGGCCCAGGACTGAGCCCTGTGGAACCCCACTGAGAACCTCCTTCCATTGTGATTGGCACCCATTCAATATAACCCTTTGCTGGCGTCCTGAAAGCCACGTTTCTATCCAATCCAGAATCTTGCCCCTGATCCCATGCATTTTAAGTTGCAACCCCAGTCTTGTATGGGGGACTTTGTCAAATGCTTTACTGAAATCAAGAAAAGCTACATTTACTCAAATTGAATTAAAAAAAAACAACATTTACTCAAATTAAAAAAATACAAAAATCAAATTACATTTACTGTTTACCCTGATCAAAGCTATCTGTTGCAACATCCAAAAACTCCAGAAGATTAGTTAAACAAGAACGGCCCTTCCTAAAGCCATGCTGTGTATCCTTGATGAGTTCATTTTGCTCCAAGAATTCAAGAATCATATCTTTGATGATTAATTCAAGCACCTTGCAGACTAATGAGGTCAGACTAACCGGTCTATAGTTTTCCTCTTTACTTCTATCTCCCTTTTTATGAATAGGAACAACATTTGCTCTTTTCCAATCAAGTGGAATTTTACTATCTGCGAGTGATTTAGAAAATAGTATGGCTAATGGAACCGACAACTCCCTTTCAGATTCTCTTAAAAGTCTAGCATGGATTTCATCAGGTCCTTGTTAGGCCTTACTTTCTTTAGATATTCTAGAACAAGTTCACTACTTATGCCACCTAGCTCTCCTATAGTCTCCTCTGTCTCTAGCTCAGGCTGAAGTGCTGCAATACTACTCTGGTCCTCGATAGTAAAGACAGATTGAAACTGATCATTAAGCACTTCAACCATTTCACTGTCCTTGCTAACTAACACATCATCTACCTTAAATGGACCTATATTTTTGGAAACTGTACTGAACTTATAAAAACTGAAGAACTTCTTACTATCTGCATTACAATGTCTAGCTAAATCAAGTTCCTTTGCCCTTTTAGCTGCTCTGACCTTTTTCTTAACTGAATTTCTTGCATTCTGGTAGGCCTTCCGATTTATATCTAGTGAAGATCCCTTCAAAATGCCAAATGCACTTCTTTTAGCTTGTATAGCACTCCTTACTTCTGGGGTAAGCCAAACTGGTTTGCCCTTGGTTCTGTTACGTTTGTGCCTGAGGGGTATATGCCGATTTTGAATTTGGCTTAATCTAGCTTTGAAAACATTCCAGGCCTCACATGCATCTAAACCTGCCAACTCAACGTTCCATTTTATCTGTGCGAGGTCATTTCTAATACCATCAAAATCAGCCCGGCTGAAGTTTGGAACCATAATAAGGTTATCTTTGGGCCTCATTTCTGATGAGATATTGAATTTAACCATATTGTGATCACTGGTTCCTAGACCTGCACAACTACTTATGTCACTAACTAGATCACTGTTGCCTGAGAATACAAGGTCTAGAATGGAGCAATGTCTGGTTGGCTCTGTTACAAACTGATGCATGAAAAGCTCCTCTTCAAAGATGTGCCTATACAACCTACACTCATTTGTTTCCTCTGCTATACTTTCGTATCCTCTTAAGTTAAAATCTCCCATAATAAGACACTGAGCCCGAAAGTTCCTACGTATTTCCTCACAAATATCTGTTTCAGCATGGGAGTTCCTTGGAAGATTCCCTGGTCTGTAAAATGCACCTATCCTCAACCTTCCTCTGTTTCCTGTACCAATTTTAATGTCAAGCCAGATTGATTCTACTTCTTTTACTTTACTAGAATCATCAACTCTAGAAGTGCAGTACAAGCTATTTACATATACAAACACTCCGCCCCCCTGCCGTGATTCTCTGCAGTATGAGAACATGTTATACCCATATATGGGGAGGTGACGAAATTGACCTGACCTTAAGTCACCGATATCAAAATTCCGAGTTATACGAATTGTAAGTACTGATGCCCTCATGACATCCTGTAAGTTTCAACCTGATCGGTGAAAAACTCTGGCTTTGGCACAACTGCAAACATTTTTGGTGGTGGGGTCACTTGATTTGGTCTGGTGACCTGACCTGAGATGACCCGTTAATATTGTTTTTCTCAAAGTGTACGCAATTGATGTCCTAACAGGTGTATCAAAACCCGGCGGCGCTGCGCGCCGTCGTTTTTTTGCTATCTTTGACAAACCTGAGGGGGGGGGCGGAAATCAACCCCCCCTGCAGTGCGCGGGTTAATACCAATCTCGCTAAGCCGAGCAGTAACTGTATCAGTATATCGAAGGCCCAGTATTACCCTAGCAGCCCTTTTCTGAAGAAGAAACGGTCGTTTAAGATTAGTTTCATAATTTATCGACCAAACTAGATTACAATAATTCAAATGTGGAAGCACTAATGCATTATATAAGCTGATTAATTGAGCAGGTTCCAAGACGCTCCTGCTTCTGAACATGTATCCTATACCAAGGGCAACCTTTTGGCAAACATATTTTATATGCTCCCGGAATGAAAGAGCCTCGTCCACTACAACTCCAAGAAATTTAACATATTTCTCATTTTTTAGGTGTATATTGTTGAGGAGGATGACAAGCGGCGCTACAACTCTTTTATTAGTGTACAATTGGCACGATGTCTTGGCTATGTTTAGGCTCAGCTGGTTACAAGCAAACCAATTCTCTACATTGGATAGTTCATTATTTGCTAATTTTCATAACTCAGTCAGATTGTGGTGGGACAAAAAGAGGTTTGTGTCATCCGCAAATGTGATTGTCTTGAATGATGCAGATACATTTTTGAGGTCATTGACATATATCAGAAATAGCAGCGGACCTAAAACACTGCCTTGAGGCACCCCGCAAGTGGTTTTTCGCCCATTAGAAATTACTTTACATTCCTTATCATTGATTTGTACTCTCTGCCTCCTGTTGCTTAGGTAATTTTGTATGAGCATAAGTGCATTTCCTCGGATACCGTATTTACTAAGTTTCTTGCATAGGATTTCATGATTCACAGAATCAAATGCCTTTTTTAAGTCCAAATAAATGCCAAGAACATAATTGCCATTATCTTTTTCCTCACTAGCAAAATCAATCAAATTTAATAGGGTGTGTTCTGTCGAATGATTCGTTCGGAAACCATACTGCGAGCTACTCAATATATCGTGATGTTTTAGGAAACTGTTGAGTCGCTCAACTATGCACTTTTCTATAATTTTCCAGAGAGGTGAAAAAAGAAAAAAAAGAACTGAAGAGGAAGCGCATGTTGCAGGAAGCAGCAGATGCCCACCAACGAGCAATACTTGAAGCGAGCCTTCAGAAGGCAGCACTGGATGATTTACAGTGGGAGCGTAGACACGACTTTAAAGACCAACCTGACTCAGCAGAAGAGGGTGAGGAGGGGCCTGGAGCAGAGCAGGTCGTCGGCGCCGATTCCGAACGTGGCAAGAATTCAGGTAGACATCGCTGCACTGTGTTCAGCAAGAGTATCCCCAAGGTGACGCTGCCACAGTTCAGTGGAAACTCACTTGATTGGCCCCAGTGGTTCTGCCTATTTCAAGCACTGGTGGACAACCAGGAGAGCTTGTCAGAGACGGAAAAGATGGTGGTCCTTCAGTCATCAGTCACAGGGCTAGCAAAGAAGACGATCGCAGGGTTCATGTACAACCCAGACCTGTACGGCAGCGCTCTCGAGGTGCTGAAGGAAAGGTTCGGCCGTCAAAAGGACATCGTCCGTGCCCACCTCAGCGCCCTCTTCGGAGCGCCACGTCTGAGCGTTTCCGGTGCCGCCGCCCTGGAGGAGTTGTACATGACGGTCAACTGCACCGTGACTGTTCTCCAGAGCCTGCACTGTGAGGGCGACCTCCACAGCCATGAGAACCTCCAAAGAGTGGTCGAGAAGCTGCCCCCTGATCTCAGGAGAGAGTGGAGCAAGTACGTGATCGACACAGAACCCAGCTCACCTACTCTAGCCACCTTCAGCAGATGACTTGGTGGTCAAGTCAGAGTAGCTTTGAACTGCATCACACCTGCTTCGTCCATGGTGGAGCGAAAGACACCAACGAAGCGAGTCACTCTGACGACCGGCACTGACCAGGGTGCATGCATCTGTTGTGATGGAGCACACCACCTGGCGGTCTGCAACCTCTTCACCGGCTGGCCTGTGAACGACAGGGCTCAGTTCGTGGCAGATCGAGGCCTGTGTTTTGTATGCTTACAGCACGGCCACCTGATCAGAACCTGCCGCTGGGCGAAACCGTGCGGAAGGGAAGGCTGTACCATGCGACATCATGATCTACCATGCGACATCATGATCATCATGATATTGCAATGCTTGCAATTTTGTTGATGTTGTGCACTCGTACGGGATTGTGTGCACCTTCTCCCATCTGTCAAAATTGTAACCACTGTTTTCCCATCTAGAAATGGCACTGGGAACGTCAGAGCCTAAGGCCGCGTTATAAAAATGTGAACAACGAATTTCCGTAACCTTCAGCACCTTTCCGTTGATGTTGAAGGAAAGCCGCTCGTTTCTATCGTTCTCCGAAAGCACATGAAAATTTCCATTCATTAACATGTCTTTCCACAACTGTGGTATTTTCGCAATTAGTGCTTGGTAACTAAGAAAATCACACCTCGCTCTTGGATACCTGTTTTTTACTTCATTTAACGTCATTACACTCCCCTCGTCTCTTAACAAATCATCCACTATTTTGATTCCCGCTTGGTATAAACCGCTAATGAATACAGTTTTCCTGTCTTGACGAATGCTTCTGTTAAACCATAGTGCTTCTTTTTGAATGTTTTTCGAGCAATTCAGTGGTTGATTCGAGTATTCTTGGAAATCTAATATCAACTCTTTGTAAAATGATGGAATTTTTAAGCGCTGGATGTCATCTTTCCCCAAACAAGACCGCATTAAATCGGTCAAGTCGTACTTACCAATACGCGCTTGTAGTAATTTACGCCATGGTGAGTCTACACAAATGAACAATCGTTTAATCCATGCTAATTTCAACGACTTACATAGAAGTTCTGTATTTGGCGCTTTTAAACCACCGTCCTCTATATTTTGACACAGGATGCGTTGTGCTACTTTTGGGGGTCGGCCTCTCCATAGAAACCTCATTATTTTGCTCTGTATAGCTGCAATGTTCTTTCTCGGTATCTTAACACAGGAACATAAATACACCAGTTGGGATGATAAAAGTGACCTGGCGACGGTTATCCGTCCCTTTAAAGTAAGTGTTCGTTGGCTCCAAATGTTAATAATGTTCCCAATTTTCTTGCATACTGGGTCTATATTGTCAGCAATGCAAGATTTCGTGGCACTAAAAATTATGCCTAATGATTTAATACTATTTACCGCCTTGATTCCACAAACGGGTGCATTACTGCCCTTTTTTGGTCCAAGCCACATGACGTTGCTCTTTTCCGCATTTAACGACAGCCCGGAAGCTTCGCTAAAATCATGCATCACCTGAATCAGTGCTTCGGCAGATTGTTGGTCCTGCAGGAAGGCAGTGACGTCATCAGCATACAGACTTAGCTTGGTCTCAACACCACTAATTTTAATTCCCCGTATATTTGCATTTTCCCTGATATTTATTGCTAGAATTTCTAATGCCATCGCAAACAGGGAGCCACTCAATGCTGATCCTTGGAAAGTGCCGCGGTTACACCTGAACCACGGCGATGTAAAGCCGTTATTTGCTACTGTTAATTGCGCCTCATGATACAGCAGTCTGATCCACTGTAAAAGACCTTCCCCAAAATTGTACGATTTAAGAGCCGCCAATATAAAATCATGCTCCAAGGAATCGAACGCTGCGCGATAATCGCAGGCAATCATTACTCCTTCGATCTGATCAGCTTCACAGTAGGTTATCACATCGCTAGTGAGCCTGGTATTTTCCCCGATGAACCTACCTTTAATAAACCCTGTTTGCTCCGGGGATACTTTTGTTCTGTAAAAGAGTTTGATCCTGTTTCTTCGGAATTAAAGTAATTATTCCACGCATTTGCGTGGCAAAAAAACCGTTATCGTATGCATCATTAACGTATCCCACTATGATATCACCGATTTCGTTCCAGAAGAACAAGAAAAATTCAGGCGTAAAGCCCGTCACGCCCGGTGCCTTATTTTTGTTCATTTGGCTCAACGCGTACTTACATTCTTGATTCGACATGAGACCTTCACATTTTGCTTTTTCGGCATCGGAAAGCTTAGGTACATTTTCACTGGTTAAAAATGCATTCATTTTTGGCGAATTGACACCTTTTGCCAAATATACTTTCCCAAAGTGGTCTGCCCAGTGCTGTAAAATATTGCGATCACCGGTAATCATTTGCCCGCCAACGTTAATCTCGGTTATAGTTTTTTGTGCCGAAAGCTGCTTTCCCCTAGCCAGGAAAAAATGGCTCGCTTTTTCTCCAAATTCCGTCCATCTGGCACCGGAGGCAATGATTGCCTGTAATCCTCGCATGGACATTATTTCATCAAGTCTTTGCTTTGATTCTGCATAAATGTCTTTTTGCTGAGCATTCAGTGTGTTTATGTCTTTTTCCATGTCACCAACAATTTTCAATAAGTCTTTTTCTTCTTTCCTCAGTTCGTATGCGATTGCCTTGCCTCGCACAGTGCTGATAACCCGGATATTGCTTAATAACATTTCAACTTTTAGACCGATGCTAACATCCTCGCTATACGGAGTTACAATGTTTTTGGCCTTCGTAATTTCAGTTCTAACTAGTTCGACGAACAGCGTATCAGATACGTGAAGCTGATTGTTATATCGCCACAGCCCTGGCCCTCTTTCGCGCCCGCTATGCGTGGCGCTTATCTCAATCACGCTGTGGTCACTTTTAATTCCAGCCGATATTTTCGCTCGTACCTCGTAATTAAAATTTATCGCTTCAGAGATAAATATGAAATCGATTCTGGATTGTTGGTTTGGGTTCGTGCGTCTCCATGTAAACTCACGAGCAGATGGATTTGTTTGCCTCCATATATCTATTAGGTAGAATTCTTCAAGTATCTCTCGCAACGTCGAACTAGCGCTTGTGTTGGTGAATTTTCCTATCTCGGCATCGAGAGGCCCTAGCTGGACGTTTAAATCCCCTGCCACCACCGTATTTGCTTCGGAAAACTCAATCATTACCTCCCGTAACTTATTAAAGAAGGTAATTTTGTCTCGCTGGATATCTACGGCTGGGCCATAAACACTAAGAACCGCAAATGGGTCACCATGGAGCGAAAACCGCAACCCGACTATTCTGCCCACGTCATCACTATGTTTCCCAAGAATTACTCCGCCAAAATTGTGAGGCAATAAAATGGCCACTCCAGCTTGGTGAACTGAGCCGTGACTGAATATTACAGATGATCCCCACTCGTTTTCCCAAATAAGTTCTATATCAGTAGACGAGTGAGTCTCCTGCAAAGTGATCACGTACTTTGGATATGTTGTGTGCAGGAACCTGAAGATTGATCGCCTTTTTTTCCTATCACGCAACCCGCGGACGTTAAAGCTAAGAACGGAAACTATTCCCATAATGATACTTTTGGTTTTGAGCCAACTGACTGATTAATGCCTACTAGCCAATCAAGGTGAAATAACCCACAGAGAGCCCGACCGCCGCGCCGCCCAGCCAGATCGACATCCGTATCACACACCGCCACGTCTCTGTCTCGCCAGGTCAGCACCGCGCACGTCACCAGCGCCATCTGGTCACTGGGGTCACCGACATGTACTGCAATCTGTCGGAGACCAAACACTGCCACACCTACTCCCGCAACGGGATCCCTAACCCGACTCCTACTCCCTACCCTTCCCCTAATGACACCGGAGCTGACGACTGGCATATAAACCTGAAGCCAGCAGCGGCCGGCGCCCAGGCGGCCAGTCACACGAAAACCAACTAAACTGGATAACACGACAACACAAGCAGTAGGTGCTTGTCGCTTAGTTCTTCGGATCTCTAGAGATACCTTCGGATTTCTAGAGATTCTAGAGATACCACACAGCTCAAAGCAACCAATCCAGTCCCATCACCAAACACGTCAGTAACCCATTTCAACCCATACGGAACGGAATTCATGGAGCTTCATGTCGAGTCTAGTCGAATTCACCCCCATTCAAATTCATATGCACAGGTGCAGCGGTCAATACATTCACAATGTGTTGCGACGCGACTAAATTAAGTACCCTAAAAGCTCTAGATGCAATTATGGTCTGTATCTACAGGCCACCTGATACACATTCCCAACATTCCTGAATGAGATTGATAATCTTTTGGAAAAACTGCGAAATTCCAACAAGACAATATTTATTGGTGGCGACTTTAACTTAAACTTGCTTAGCTACAACACAGATAATCAGACCACTCAATTCATTGATCTCCTAATATCTCACAACCTACTGCCCTCTATTAGCAGACCCACCAGGGTGGGTGCAAACACAAACACGCTTATTGATGCCTTCTTCACCAACTACCTGGGCCCTGCAACTTCTGGTGTAATTATGGAATTAAGCTTATCAGATCATTTCCTCATATTCTTAGATACTCCTCTGAAGGAAGTTGAGAAAAGTAGGAGCAATAGGATCCTCTACCGGAGAAAGAATACCCAGTCTGGAGTATCCCTACTCAATGAGTGGCTTATCCACAAGTTTGCTGAATTTAGATACCTAGAAAGTCCTGACACAGCTGTTCGTGTCTTTTGTGAGACTGTCAGATCCAACATTGACCACTTTTTGCCTATTGAAAAAGTATGCCGTAAAACCACTCCCCTCAAGCCTTGGATAACTCTGAGCATCCTGATTTCAATCAATGCTAAAACTGCATTATTCAAAACTGATTTACAAAATAAGACACCCGAACATTTAGCAGCATTTAAAGTTTACAAAAATCGGCTTCGGAGTGTCATAAGAGCAGCCAAAAAAAAAACATTTCCAAGATCAAATTGACAGGCACAAAGGAAATAGTAAGAAGATTTGGAAGGTATTGAATGAGGCTTGTGGACGTGAGCACAATAAACCGACAAACATAAAGTGTCTCAAGACATAAAAAGGTATAGTAGACAATCAGCAGGACATTGCCAACATTTTGAATGCATTTCTCACCACTATTGGTCCAAAATTAGCGCAATCTGCTCCACCTAGCCCAACCGAACCAACTGCATTCATACATGATGAAGTACTTGGCACCTGCTTCTTAAGTCCAGTAACCCCTGCAACTATTAGAAACATCCTAGCTGAGCTTACAAACAAGGGAGATGGTACTGAACCAATCACGAATAGAATATTGAAATTATTGTCTCCTAGTGTGTCATCCCCATTAAGCCATTTAGTTAATATCTGCTTCTCAACCAGTATATTTCCTGAATCCCTGAAAGAGTCAGTTGTCACCCCGGTCTACAAAGCTGGCCGTAAAGATGACTCTGGAAATTATAGACCAATTTCAATAATTTCACCTCTCTGGAAAATTATAGAAAAGTGCATAGTTGAGCGACTCAACAGTTTCCTAAAACATCACGATATATTGAGTAGCTCGCAGTATGGTTTCCGAACGAATCATTCGACAGAACACACCCTATTAAATTTGATTGATTTTGCTAGTGAGGAAAAAGATAATGGCAATTATGTTCTTGGCATTTATTTGGACTTAAAAAAGGCATTTGATTCTGTGAATCATGAAATCCTATGCAAGAAACTTAGTAAATACGGTATCCGAGGAAATGCACTTATGCTCATACAAAATTACCTAAGCAACAGGAGGCAGAGAGTACAAATCAATGATAAGGAATGTAAAGTAATTTCTAATGGGCGAAAAATCACTTGCGGGGTGCCTCAAGGCAGTGTTTTAGGTCCGCTGCTATTTCTGATATATGTCAATGACCTCAAAAATGTATCTGCATCATTCAAGACAATCACATTTGCGGATGACACAAACCTCTTTTTGTCCCACCACAATCTGACTGAGTTATGAAAATTAGCAAATAATGAACTATCCAAAGTAGAGAATTGGTTTGCTTGTAACCAGCTGAGCCTAAACATAGCCAAGACATCGTGCCAATTGTACACTAATAAAAGAGTTGTAGCGCCGCTTGTCATCCTCCTCAACAATATACACCTAAAAAATGAGAAATATGTTAAATTTCTTGGAGTTGTAGTGGATGAGGCTCTTTCATTCCGGGAGCATATAAAATATGTTTGCCAAAAGGTTGCCCTTGGTATAGGATACATGTTCAGAAGCAGGAGCGTCTTGGAACCTGCTCAATTAATCAGCTTATATAATGCATTAGTGCTTCCACATTTGAATTATTGTAATCTAGTTTGGTCGATAAATTATGAAACTAATCTTAAACGACCGTTTCTTCTTCAGAAAAGGGCTGCTAGGGTAATACTGGGCCTTCGATATACTGATACAGTTACTGCTCGGCTTAGCGAGATTGGTATTTAACCCGCGCACTGCAGGGGGGTTGATTTCCGCCCCCCTCAGGTTTGTCAAAGATAGCAAAAAAACGACGGCGCGCAGCGCCGCCGGGTTTTGATACACCTGTTAGGACATCAATTGCGCACACTTTGAGAAAAAAAAACAATATTATCGGGTCATCTCAGGTCAGGTCACCAGACCAGGTCAAGTGACCCCACCACCAAAAATGTTTGCAGTTGTGCCAAAGCCAGAGTTTTTCACCGATCAGGTTGAAACTCACAGGATGTCATGAGGGCATCAGTACTTACAATTCGTATAACTCGGAATTTTGATATCGGTGACTTAAGGTCTGGTCAATTTCGTCACCTCCCCATATATGGGTATAACATGTTCTCATACTGCAGAGAATCACGGCAGGGGGGCGGAGTGTTTGTATATGTAAATAGCTTGTACTGCACTACTAGAGTTGATGATTCTAGTAAAGTAAAAGAAGTAGAATCAATCTGGCTTGACATTAAAATTGGTACAGGAAACAGAGGAAGGTTGAGGATAGGTGCATTTTACAGACCAGGAAATCTTCCAAGGAACTCCCAAGCTGGAACAGACCAAGATATTATTTGTGAGGAAATACGTAGGAACTTTCGGGCTCAGTGTCTTATTATGGGAGATTTTAACTTAAGAGGATACGAAAGTATAGCAGAGGAAACAAATGAGTGTAGGTTGTATAGGCACATCTTTGAAGAGGAGCTTTTCATGCATCAGTTTGTAACTGAGCCAACCAGTCATTGCTCCATTCTAGACCTTGTATTCTCAGACAACAGTGATCTAGTTAGTGACATAAGTATTTGTGCAGGTCTAGGAACCAGTGATCACAATATGGTTAAATTCAATATCTCATCAGAAATGAGGCCCAAAGATAACCTTATTATGGTTCCAAACTTCAGCCGGGCTGATTTTGATGGTATTAGAAATGACCTCGCACAGATAAAATGGAACGTTGAGTTGGCAGGTTTAGATGCATGTGAGGCCTGGAATGTTTTCAAAGCTAGATTAAGCCAAATTCAAAATCGGCATGTACCCCTCAGGCACAAACGTAACAGAACCAAGGACAAACCAGTTTGGCTTACCCCAGAAGTAAGGAGTGCTATAGAAGCTAAAAGAAGTGCATTTGGCATTTTGAAGGGATCTTCACTAGATATAAATCGGAAGGCCTACCAGAATGCAAGAAATTCAGTTAAGAAAAAGGTCAGAGCAGCTAAAAGGGCAAAGGAACTTGATTTAGCTAGACATTGTAATGCAGATAGTAAGAAGTTCTTCAGTTTTTATAAGTTCAGTACAGTTTCCAAAAATATAGGTCCATTTAAGGCAGATGATGTGTTAGTTAGCAAGGACAGTGAAATGGTTGAAGTGCTTAATGATCAGTTTCAATCTGTCTTTACTATCGAGGACCAGAGTAGTATTGCAGCACTTCAGCCTGAGCTAGAGACAGAGGAGACTATAGGAGAGCTAGGTGGCATAAGTAGTGAACTTGTTCTAGAATATCTAAAGAAAGTAAGGCCTAACAAGGCAGAAGGACCTGATGAAATCCATGCTAGACTTTTAAGAGAATATGAAAGGGAGTTGTCGGTTCCATTAGCCATAATATTTTATAAATCACTCGCAGATAGTAAAATTCCACTTGATTGGAAAAGAGCAAATGTTGTTCCTATTCATAAAAAGGGAGATAGAAGTAAAGAGGAAAACTATAGACCGGTTAGTCTGACCTCATTAGTCTGCAAGGTGCTTGAATCAATCATCAAAGATAAGGTTGTTGAATTCTTGGAGCAAAATGAACTCATCAAGGATACACAGCATGGCTTTAGGAAGGGCCGTTCTTGTTTAACTAATCTTCTGGAGTTTTTGGATGTTGCAACAGATAGCTTTGATCAGGGTAAACAGCTAGATGTAGCTTTTCTTGATTTCAGTAAAGCATTTGACAAAGTCCCCCATACAAGACTGGGGTTGCAACTTAAAATGCATGGGATCAGGGGCAAGATTCTGGATTGGATAGAAACGTGGCTTTCAGGACGCCAGCGAAGGGTTATATTGAATGGGTGCCAATCACAATGGAAGGAGGTTCTCAGTGGGGTTCCACAGGGCTCAGTCCTGGGCCCATTGCTTTTTATAATATTTGTGAATGCAATTGAGAACAGTATAGACAGCAAAGTCTTGAAATTTGCAGACGATCTAAAAGTTGTCAGGATTATTAGAGGAAAACATGATCAGGATGTTTTTCAATCAGATATGGACAAGCTAGTTGAGTGGTCTGAAGCATGGCAGATGAAATTCAATTTGAGTAAATGTAAGATTATGCACGCTGGACGGGTTAGCAGTAAACATAGGTATGAAATGGGTGGGCAGAAAATGGAGCAGATTGAAAAGGAAAGAGATTTAGGTGTCGTGGTAAACAATAGACTATCAGCGTCAGACCAGGTTGTAGAAGCTAGGAAAAAGGCACTTAGAATGCTAGGGGCCATTAACAGAAATGTTTCCTACAAGAGTGAAAAGGTAATAACAAAACTGTATTGTGCATACGTTAGACCACATTTGGAGTATTGTGTACAAGCCTGGTCTCCAACATATGAGAAAGATTGCTGGTTGTTAGAAAGAGTTCAAAAAGGGCAACAAAAATGGTTAATTGTCTTGGTAGTTTACCTTATGAAGATAGATTAAAAAAATTGGGTATGTTTTCACTTAGATATAGAAGGCTAAGACGAGATCTAATTGAAGTCTTCAAATTTGTAAATAGTCAGCATTCTGGATATTTAAAGGGTATGTTTGAGTTCAATAGGGAAAATCGAGGTAGAGGTCATCAGCATAAACTCATTATGAAACAAAGTAGGACTAGGCTACGACAGTCATTTTTCAGTAGAAGGGTTGTAGGACATTGGAATATGCTACCAGGGGATGTCGCTGATGCAGTGACACTTGCTTCCTTCAAAATTAGATTAGATAAATACTTTACAGAGAAGGGATTAGTTCATAAATACTCGTGGGATTAGCCTTCTTTTATGCAGGTAGAGTAAGGTAATTTGAAGGGGCGAGACTGGTGGAGGGGGGGGGGGGGGGGGGGGTGCAACCTCGGATGGGCCCAAGAGGCTCTTTGTTGCACTTTTCTTCTTTTATGTCTCTTTTATGTCTTTTATGTCATAATAAGTAAATGGGGAAATATACAAATGCTTCCTATTTCAAGGATATGCATGGTACTAGTCCAATTACTTCTGGATCATGTTATTACAGGATATTCGTGATGATCCAAGTGTAAGTTTTGTTCAGTGACCTCTATTGGGTCATTTGAGGTCATGCGAGGTCACCATCACTTTTTTGTCAATAACTCTCGACATAATGAAGATAGAGAAGTAAAACAGGCATCAATGTGTTTGTTTCGTCGAGACACGTCTTCCCTTATGTAACATGCCCTACTTGGGTCACCACTTGACCTTGACCTTAGGTCAATTTTTTAAGTTGACTTAACAAGGTCACCATATATATCGTTCAAAGCGCCTTGACAAGATAAACACAATGGCGTAAGCAGTTTTCCGTTATCGTCATTAAGTAAAAAGTTAATAGCAAAAAACGATTTAGCGAAGAAAAAAAATCATTTTTTTCTTTTTGACCTCTGGAGCCTCAAATATTGACCTGAGATCAAATCTGAGGACACCTCAGCGATTATAAATTTAACTGGCTGGCGTTTGCTTTTTTCAGTTTGTTTCTAACTATCATTGTTTCTGAGATATACGGGAATTTCTGGAGCGATGTCCTAAAACAGGAAAAACTGGAAAATTTGACCTTTGATGACCTCTGGTGACCTCAATTTTAACCTGACTTAAAAGAACACTGCAATACTTTCGATAGAAAATGTATGAAACTAATAAATTCCTTTTTTCCGCTTCTCGCTACGTTGCGTAGTTTTCGAGATATCAGGGGGGGTGGCGGAAATCAACCCCCCTGCAGTTCGTGTTCGGCGCAGAGCCCCTGCAGTGCGCGGGTTAAATCGCTTACAATGCTCCGTGACTTGAAATGCATGATTATGATCTATGCATTTTTTCATCGCTCCCTGCCCGCTCAGCTGAACAATCTAGTTGAATGGAGGGAACACTATGCAAACCGACATCAATTACGCAACCCAAGACCCTTAATCATCCCTTTCTCAAGAACGGTTAGCAGACAACACACGTTTAGAGTATTTGCCTCCAAATTATTTAACAACTTAAACGCCATGCAACCAATCCCTTAGACGTGGCGATTTCTAAGCACAAACAAATCAATTCTGGAACAATTTCAGCTCCAGTGTTGCAATTAATTACGCATATCCGGCCTCCGCCCTTTCCCCACCCGGGCTAACCCGAGACCGGCCCTCAGCGGGCTGGGGGCCGGTCGGCCGGCCGGGCGTGTGATGCGCCGGCTCCGAGGTCGACGGCTCACACGCCTGGCCGGTGGTGAGGGGGCGCCGCATCGCGGAGTTGAGCCGCGGTAACGCGAGGCGGCGCGGGTGGGGGTCGCCCAGGAGGTTGCATGGAGGTAGCCTTTGCAGGTGGTATGAACGGCCCTCCACCTTCCCGGTCCCATTTCCCCGGTGGGATCCTGCTGGTTGTGGGTGTGGGCCCGGGCCACAGGCCTGTCCTTGCACGGGCCTCTCCCTCTGGCCTTATGGCTCTCCCGGGGTGGTGTGTTTCTGGGGGTGGGGGTGCCTCTGTACCGATTAGAAGGTTTGTGGAGAGGAATCGAAAAAATGTAATAGATATCTAGGCTAAGTGGGGTGGAGAAGGGGTATGGCTCGACCGCCGCACCTTGGATTGTCCTCGTGTGGCGATCCGGTGGGCGGATCTTTATGTTGCAGATGATGCGATGGAGATATCAAGCGAAGCTGCCAAGATATACTAATTTAATTTAATATATGATGAGTGGCACGGTGATCACTCGGTCGGAGAAGCAGTGTCGCAGCAAATGGCTGAACAACCTCGGCTGGAAGACGATGGGGGGTGACGAGTGTACCCGTGGGAACGACCAGCGACTCATCGACGTACTATTCGGGTCTCAGCTGACTGAGGAGGGCGTCATTGACTCGAGCTCTCTGACTGAGGTCTGACCGCACAACTCTGTCTGATCGCCGCAGTGGCTCCGTGGCCAATGGTGGACGCTCAAACAGAAGTCCACCAGCGACTCAGCTTCAGGGATGTGCTGGTCGACCTGTGCGCTATGAGGGCCCACCGATCCGCAGGAGCTGATGCGTGATAGGCAGACGGTAGCATGACAAAGTCATCATCAAAGACACTTGGAGACGCGCTTCACCGGGCGGGTGTTTAAACTTACATGGGAGTTACTGGGGTGTGTCTGGTCTGCTGCGGCTAGCGCGCCTACACGTTCCTGACCAAGACCAAGCCGCAGCGGGAGCAGCTGCTTCGGGAGAAGGCCGCGGCCGCGGTTGGCGACACAGATTGCTCTGGTGGCACGGACGGTGGTCGTACTGCTCAGTCGCGCCACCCACGGAAACGCCGGCGGTGGCCTCGCTGCAGCAGCAGCAGGTCCGCTGGCTGAGCGAGCCGCCGCTCGGCGCCCACGGCGGGCCTGTCTTCCTCCACCCGAAGGGTTGCGCCGGTGTGCTGGTGGATCGGGTGGAGGCGTAGGTGGCGCTCTGGTGGGTGGCGGGATTGTAGAGGGCGCGTCAGTGGGCTGGGTAGATGTGGCATGTGCGTTGTGGATTGCAGAGCTCTCAGTGTACCTCCGTAACGATGTGGATTTATATGGGATTATATGGACGACATTACTGGTGTTCGTAGAATAAACTGTGTGTGTGTGTACCAAAAAAAATGTGTATGTGTGTGTACTGTGTACTGTGTACATATATAAATATATACCTCTCTCTCAATTCATAAAATTATGTTCTATAGACCAGTGTCAATAACCCCAAATAAGCGATGTGAGTAGGCACACTCCCTTTAAAGAGTTTGCATCTGTTGTCTATAGATGCCAGGATAGATGGTAATATCCAGGGTTTTATTGGAGTATTCTTACGATTTGGGCTATATTGGAAGCTGAATTTATATATACCACTTGTATATGCAGTGATGATGATTTCACCAGCAGTTTCAGGATCAGTGATGGCTTCAAAGCCTGCCAATGATTTATTTAAATGTTCAGTTAAATTTGGTATTTTGTGATAATCAAATTGACATTGAATTTCCCTCTTGTTTCCTTTTGGACTGACTGCAAAGTCTAGTGTAGTAAATATTGGGAAATGGTCACCTGTATCATCAAGTATTATTCCAGATTTGTTAAAAAGGGTTAAGTTATTGCAAAAGATGTTATCAATGAGTGAGTAACAAGTGTTCTGTATCCTTGTGGATTTATAAATTAATGGAGAAAACTTGATGATGCTAATACATTTTAAAATGCTGCAACCCCTTTGGAAATACTCAAGAGATCAAGATTGAAATATCTACATATGAAAGCAACTTTGATCCTTATTTGAACAATATCTATGGTTTTCCTTAGTTCTTCAATGAAACTGTTATTACTAAGGTTAGGGGGTTTATATATTTGGCACACTAGGATAGATATAATACAAAAAGATACAATTTATTTAATTTAACAACAGCAAATATACGAAGTAGTAGTCGAAGTATATATTTCAGTACATGTAGTAGCATTTGGAAGCGGTCATATTAAATTATACTACGAAGTAGTAGTCGAAGTAGTGTACATTTCAGTACCTGTGGTATAGCATTTGGAAGCGGTCAGCGGTCGTTACGACATTTATTACCCCCAAGCCCATTTAACCTCTTTACGCCCGAAATATCGAAAAATGGTAAATGGAAACGTTGTAGCTAAGGCTACACGTTGTAGCTGTAGCTTTCTGTTCCAGCATTCGGATTTAAAATATCTACCATAGGTTACGAGCCAGCCTCGTCTGAAAATCATCGATTTAACATGGGAGCCCTATGGTGTAGTACGTTTTTAACGTCCAAACGCCCGAGCGCTGCCAACTGTTACTGGTGGGGCTGACCTTCATCACTTCTAGCGCCATCTAGTGAGATAAATATATGTTGACCGGTGTGCTGTTGCTCTTGGTTTAGTGTCAGCAGGGTCGTTCACTCTTGGTCGGATCGGCGCCACGTTTCATTATCCGCATTTAAAATCACATTTCCTATCCGAAATATATTTGGCATCCACTGAACACGCCAATATTGTGTGTACGGATACATAGACTTACATACACTACACTATATACACTACATACATACACTCATACCGGACACAATGCCGGCGCAGGACCTCAGTCTGAAAGCATGCCCTAATATTCCTCAGAATGGGTGGAAGTCATCCAGCATAATGTTAGGCCTATTGTTTGCCGAAGTCCCTGACAAAGTATTCAATACAATTAGGCTATACATTTCAGCATATAGCAGTCGATCAGCATTTCAGCAGCCGACAGCTGATGGCTGCCGGAGCTGTTATACCGATGTGTGGATGAAGTACTACAGTCGACAGCTGATGACTGCCGGAGCTGTTCAGATCAGATCAGAGAAATTTATTGCAAATAAACCAAATAAACATACAATACACAACAAAATAGATCGGCGCAAAAGCTTACGCTTAAATCATAGCACCTTTCCAGAATAACATAAGACATACATAAAGCGAAGATAAATCGTGTAACACAAGCAAACTAAAAGAAACCAAGGTCCCGTTGTCGAACGCGCCGACCCCGCCACCCGCCCGCCGAGTGTCGCGCGTATTCATCAAAGTTCACCGGCGCCAGGCAGCTGCAGTCGGATCAGTGTAATGTTGTGAAGCTAATTACGTATGTTATGAAGGTGAACGAAAGCGTCGAGTTTGCATGATGAATGATTGAAAGTGAAAAGCGACATATGATTCTTGGTGTTTGGTTAGGCCCTTTCCATTCAGAAGAATGTTACATTTCTTAGAGGTCGAAAAGTTATCAAAAAGAGGAATTTCTACTTTAATATTGGTGATAAGATTATTTCTTTGGACATTGTAAAGGGGACACGTGAAAATGAAATGAGCGGCATCTTCGCGTCTATGTCCACATCTGCATGATGGGCTCGTGATATCCGGATATTGTATTTGAAAGAGATGTACGTTAAGTGTTGTTAATCCGATTCGAAGTCTAGTGTGAAGTGTGTTTCCTGTTTTAGTACCGTACATGTGTGTTAGTGGTGGTTTTGGTGTTCCAAGTCGCTGCCAGACTAGACGAGCAAAGTGAGAACGGGATTGAGTGTCACGTAGGGTTATGGGCAATAGGTTCCAGTTTCGAATGGTTGCGGGAAAAAAAGAGCGATAGAATGATGTGAGACGCGCTGGTATGGTAGAAAGAAGGCTGCTGTTACGTAGTCGAAGACCAGTTGCGTTTATTCTTGTGTCTGTCAGTATGTTGGTCAGGTATGTAGGTAGATGAGGATTATCATAATAAAGTCTATGGAAGAAGATGAGTTTATGTATAAGTCGCCTTGTAGTCAGTCGTTCCCACCCCAAATCGTTCAGTAGTGATGTCGTTGGTGTTCGAAACATTGCTCCGGTCACGAGTCTGGCACATCGGTTTTGTAGAGATTCTAGTCGTTGGGCGTCAGTCAGTGTTATATTTCCGTCGTAAATAATGTCACAGTAGTCAAAGTGTGGTCTTATGTAAGTCTTATAGATGTTGTCAAGTACTGATCGTGGGAGAAATCTAGCCACAGGATAAATAGGCCCTAGTGTTTTATTTATCGTACGTATGATTGTATTAATGTGTTGTTTGAAGTGTAGGTCAGTTGACAGCGTAAGTCCAAGATGTTTGTGGCTCGTCTCTGCAGGTATGTCTTGTCCATCAAATGTTAGTCTCATGTCTGGAATGTCATGTCTATTCGTGAATGTAAGTCGTACTGTCTTAAGGGTATTAAAGCTTATCGCCCAGTCATGTCCGTATTGCTGAATGATATCCAGGTCAGTCTGTATGGATAGTTGTCCTTCGGAGTCCTGAGAGTGAGATGCGTAAAGAGAGGTGTCGTCTGCGTAAAAAAGAGCGTCATTGTGAGTCTGTCCGGAGAGGTCATTTAGGTACATAATTGCTAGCAGAGGTCCGAGCACTGAGCCTTGGGGGCAGCCAGAAAGGATTTCCTCGGGTGGTGAAATTGAATTTCCGACTCGTACCGTTTGTGATCGACCGATTAAATATGTTTCAAGCCATTCCAGAAGGGGTCCAATGATTTTGAATTGTATTTTACATTTAGCTATTAGACCATCATGCCAAATTTTATCAAAATATTTAGAGATGTCCAGGAATACGGCGGTGAATTGATTGCCTGCGTTTAATGCCGAATACATTTCATGAGTTAGATATAATAATTGAATATACGTGCTGTGGTCTGGACGATACCCACTTTGCTTTTCAGTCAACAGATTATTGTTATTAAGGTGTTCGTATATTTTGTTAAAGACAAGTTTCTCGATAATTTTTGAAATGTTAGAAAGAAGACTAATCGGTCGATAATTTGTTGGGTCGGAACTGGAGCCCCTTTGTTTGAAAATTGGAGTGACAGATGCTTTTTTCCAAGATGTGGGGAATTTTCCCGATTGAAGGGATTTGTTAAATAGTTTGGATAAAGGAAGGGCAATTAGGAGCGCACACATCTTGAGGAACTTATTAGGTATTTTGCCGGGATCTGATGATTTATTAATGTCAAGGCTGTTAAGTATGCCGAGAACCTCAGGCTCAGTTACTCGGACCTCCGCCAGGAATGGTACCGCAGTTTCAGGAGGGATGATCGTCGGTATCTGTTTGTCTTCTGTGTCAAGTCGTGTTTGGTCAGCGAAATGCTTGTTTAGAATTGTTGCTTTGTCTAGGTCGTCTGTGATGGGTGCACCGTCTTGTCGAATGAGTGGTGGGATTTTACTGTCACGTTTCCTGCCGATAATGTCTTGTAGCATTTTATGATATGTCCGAGGGTCTCTTTTTCTTTCTAGCAGTTGCGTTACTTTTGTTCTAACATGTTCGTCTTTTAGTCGTTGGTTGGTGTCAGTCGCTACGTTACGTTGTCTCCTCCAGCGATCCCAGTCATAGTCGGTGTTGCGTCTTTTGGCTATGCGAAATAGTCTGTCGCGTTTTCGTATTTATCGTTTTAAGTCATTTGAAAACCAAGGTTTGTCTTTGGTCTTGATGACAATGAATTTTTGAGGAATGCATTCTTTAGCAGCTGTCATCAAAGCGTCAGTCATGTTCTCAGTTGCCGTGTCAACGCCGCAGTCAAGTAATCTGTCCCAGTCTGTATCTGTCAATAGTCTTGTTAGTTTGTCGATGTCGGTGCGAGTGAAGTCCCAAATCTGTCGTTTTTGTGTAGGCGAAGGGGGATTGTTAATTTTAAGAGAAACGAAAATAGGCAAGTGATCAATATTAGAAAATGGAGAAAGGACTCCACTGTTGATAACCAGCGAGTCGTTAGATACTGCTAGAAGATCGCGTAGATTGGCAGTGTTTGTGCTTGTTGAGTATCTTGTTGGTTCCGTGATCAATTGTTTAAGATTTAACGCTTCAAATTCGTCATAAATGGCAATATCAAGTGGTGTTATTGGACTGTGTGAAGTAAACGAAGAATTGAGATACGAGTTACCTGCATTAAAGTCTCCGAGTATTAGAATGTTATCAGGGGCGTGGGCCATCGCTAATGCCATACCTTCATTTAGTTTGTCTAAGAAATCAGAATACTGAGAGGCTAGGAGATTAGGAGGTAAGTACGTTACACATATAATTAGAGTAGTTGATTCTATTTTAACTAAGCACCAAATCCATTCGATACCATGCATATCAATATTCGACAGTCTTTTGACAGCTAAATTGTTGCGAACATATACGGCAACTCCCCCTCCATGTCGGTCTCTATGTCGGGTCAGTGGGTCATGGAAGTTGTCGAGAGTGAAAAGTGAACGGTGAACGTCGTTGTCGAGTTTGGTCTCCGAGAGGCAAAGAATGTCAATATTGTTGAGAGAGGCGAAGTGTGAGAGCTCGTCCAGTCGGCAGCGAGATGTAATGGAGTTAATGTTTACGTGCGATATGGTGATGAGCTGGTCTCCATGCAGACTGGATGGTGTAGTGTCATGCGCTGAAGATGTAGCTGATCCGACTGGAGCCGCCCGGCGCCTGGGATCCGAGAAAAGTGGGATTACACTCGTTAGGGCGGCGGCAGCGCAGCAGTGAGTGCGTATTACAACAATAAGGAGGGAAAGTAACATATAATTTAGCACAAGGCAAATTAAACAAAACTAACAATGAAGAACATACAGGCGAGTGGCGACTTCAATATGGCGTTACTTGAAAATATTAATGATGAATTTGCACGCTTTCAACCAGATCAATGGCAAACTAACAGCAGGTTGTCTGTGGCTCATACAGTAACGTATGTAAAGTAATAACATCTCTGGGAATAGACAACCAATAGACAACCCTAGCGGACATGGCCGAAGTTGCAGGAAAGCGATTGCAAGTGTAACGTGCGCACGGCCAAAATCGCACTCGTGCTCATCAATATACCTACCTAACAATTACGTGGACATGCTTAATTAAACAAAGAAGCATCAAGAGAATGAAACAGATGAAACACAAGATGGTGTAACAAGATAACGAAACTTTAAAAAAACGGAACATATGACATAAGCATCTATAAATAAACCGGAATGTCAGATGCTTACATACCATCAATACCTCTGAACGACAACAAACGGTCAACACCCATCCCCAGTCCCCCAGTCCCCATCCCACACCGACCACAGTCCCGTGTAACCATCACCTTACCACCTGACACCAGGACGGCGGGCGGGAGCTCCACCAGACCGGCTCCATGGACGACGGGCGGCGGCGCCGCCAGACCAGCACAGCAGACGGCAGGCGGCGGGCCGCCAGCCCAGACCAGCCACGACAGGCAGCGGACCGCCAGACCAGCACAGCAGACGTCAGGTGGCGGGCCGCCAGTCCAGACCAGCCACGACAG
The DNA here is from genome assembly GCA_036785665.1 of Chirona hameri. Taxonomy (NCBI): domain Eukaryota; kingdom Metazoa; phylum Arthropoda; class Thecostraca; order Balanomorpha; family Balanidae; genus Chirona; species Chirona hameri. The sequence goes on from JAXIVJ010009221.1 coordinate 45,193, forward strand.
GCAGCGGACCGCCAGACCAGCACTACGGGCGAGGGTCGGCGGACCACCAGACCAGCACAGCAGACGGCAGGTGGCGGGCCGCCAGGCCAGACCAGCCACGACAGACAGCGGACCGCCAGGCCAGCACTACGGGCGAGGGCCGGCGGACCGCCATACCAGCACAGCAGACGGCAGGCGGCGGACCACCAGACCAGCTCTACGGGCGAGGGCCGGCGGACCACCAGACCACACTACGGGCGACGGGTGGCAGACTACCAGACCACCCTACGGACGAGGGCGGCGGACCACCAGACCAGCCAGCATCGCGTCGCAGGCGGCGGACCGCCAGACCAGCGCAGCAGACGGCAGGCAGCGGACCGCCAGCCCAGCACTACGGTCGCAGGCGGCGGACCGCCGGACCAGTACAGGAGACGGCAGGCAGCGGACCACCAGGCCAGCACTACGGTCGGCAGGCGGTGGACCGCCAGACCAGCACAGCAGACGGCAGGCAGGGCAGGCAGCGGACCGCCAGGCCAGCTCTACGGACGAGGGACGGCGGACCACCAGACCAGACCACACTACGGGCGACAGGCGGCGGACCACCAGACCACACTACGGACGACGCCGGCGGCGGACCGTCAGACCACACTTCGGACGACGCCGGCGACGGACCATCAGACCATACTACGGACGAGGGGTGGCGGACCACCAGACCAGCACTACGGACGAGGGTCGGCGGGCCACCAGACCACACTACGACGACGCCGGCGGCGGACCACCAGACCACTCTACGGACGACGCCAGCGGCGGACCACCAGACCACTCTACGGACGACGCCGGTGGCGGACCACCAGACCATACTACGGACGAGGGGTGGCGGACCACCAGACCAGCACTACGGGCGAGGGTCGGCGGACCACCAGATCACACAACGGACGACACCGGTGGTGGACCGTCAGACCACACCACGGGCGACGGGCGGCGGACCACCAGACCACTCTACGGACGACGCCAGCGGCGGACCGCCAGACCACTCTACGGACGACGCCGGCGGCGGACCACCAGACCATACTACGGACGAGGGACGGCGGACCACCAGACCAGACCACACTACGGGCGACGGGGGGCGGGCGGCGGACCACCAGACCAGACTACGGGCGAGGGTCGGTGGACCACCAGACCACACTACGGACGACGCCGGCGGCAGACCACCAGACCACTCTACGGACGACGCCAGCGGCGGACCGCCAGACCACTCTACGGACGACGCCAGCGGCGGACCGCCAGACCACTCTACGGACGACGCCGGCGGCGGACCACCAGACCATACTACGGACGAGGGGTGGCGGACCACCAGACCAGCACTACGGACGAGGGTCGGCGGGCCACCAGACAGACCACACTACGGGCGACGGGCGGCGGACCACCAGACCACTCTACGGACGACGCCAGCGGCGGACCGCCAGACCACTCTACGGACGACGCCGGCGGCGGACCACCAGACCATACTACGGACGAGGGGTGGCGGACCACCAGACCAACACTACGGACGAGATCGGCGGATCGGCGGACCACCAGACCAGACCACACTACGGGCGACGGGCGGCGGACCACCAGACCAGACTACGGGCGAGGGTCGGTGGACCACCAGACCACACTACGGACGACGCCGGCGGTGGATCACCAGACCACTCTACGGACGACGCCGGCGGCGCACCACCAGACCATACTACGGACGAGGGGTGGCGGACCACCACACCAGCACCACGGACGAGGGTCGGCGGACCACCAGACCAGACCACGCTACAGGCGACGGGCGGCAGACCACCAGACCAGACTACGGGCGAGGGTCGGTGGACCACCAGACCACACTACGGACGGCGCCGGCGGGGGATCACCAGACCACTCTACGGACGACGCCGGCGGCAGACCACCAGACCATACTACGGACGACCTCCAGACCACACAACGGACCGGCAAATCAGCAGCGGGGTGGCCGGCTGCACCGGCGACAACTGGACGGAGGCGAGTGGGCCGCCGATCTGTGCTTACTCGAACTGCGCCAGGTCAGACTTGGAGCTCAGGCGCACCGTTGGTGACTGCTGAGTCTTTTTTACTTTCATTACGCAGCCGTCAGTCCAAGCTGCCCAAAGCTTACCGGCTCTCTTCAACTGACGTGCGAGGTACATAATCTCCTGGTTCTGCTTGATGAGGCTTTCCTGGATGAATATGTCCTTCATGCCGTTTTCGGTGAGATTGGAACCCCGCGGGGGCTTGGCGTTCCTCAGGTCCTTCCGCCCGAACCATATCGCTTCTCTCTTGAGATACGACGTGAACTTGACGACGAGTGTGCGCGGCGGAGCGGGTTTCTGACCTTGAGTTGAAGGTTTCTGCCTTCCGATGCGATGCACTCTGTCTATGTCAGCACGATCGATCTTCACATTCGCCATTTTAGCGAGCTCAACGGCGAGTTGGACGGTGTTTTCGTCCTTTACCTCTGGAACTCCCGTGAAATTTAAACAATTTCTACGAGAGTATTGCTCAAGCTGAGCCAGGCGTTCGTCCTGCTCGACGATCACTGCCTTCTGAGCCGCAACTTCTTCCGTGAGTTCCTTGATTTGCTTCTCCTTCTCCTCCATTCCAAAGACCGCTCGCAGCATCGACCTGATGTCATCATCGCCGAGCATGGCCAGGAGCGTCGCCTTGATATCACTTAGATCAGGCATTATCCCAGTCTTGAACTTACAGCACACCCACTGCTGCGCCACCAAACTACTCACTCGGCTGGGTCACTGTGCGCACTGACACGGGCCGCCGGCCGGACAAACAACTCGCCGGGTCACGCGGGGTCACCGGGCGGGCAGAGCGGGGCCGCGCGCGTCCGACCTTGGGTCCGGTCACCCGACGACTGTGTCCGGTCACCCGATGCTGTTATACCGATGTGTGGATGAAGTACTACAGTCGACAGCTGATGACTGCCGGAGCTGTTATACCAATGTGTGGAAGAAGTACTACAGTGGACAGCCGATGACTGCGGAGCTTTTATACCGATGTGTGGATGAAGTACTACAGTCGACAGCTGATGGCTGCCGGAGCTGTTATACCGATGTGTGGATGAAGTACTACAGTCGACAGCTGATGACTGCCGGAGCTGTTATACCGATGTGTGGATGAAGTACTACAGTCGACAGCTGAAGACTGCCGGAGCTGTTATACCGATGTGTGGAAGAAGTACTACAGTGGACAGCCGATGACTGCGGAGCTTTTATACCGATGTGTGGATGAAGTACTACAGTCGAGAGCTGATGACTGCCGGAGCTGTTATACCGATGTGTGGATGAAGTACTACAGTCGACAGCTGATGACTGCCGGAGCTGTTATACCGATGTGTGGAAGAAGTACTACAGTGGACAGCTGATGACTGCCGGAGCTGTTATACCGATGTGTGGATGAAGTACTACAGTCGACAGCTGATGACTGCCGGAGCTGTTATACCGATGTGTGGAAGAAGTACTACAGTCGACAGCTGATGACTGCCGGAGCTGTTATACCGATGTGTGGATGAAGTACTTCACTGATGAGCCAAAGCAGTGACTGATGAACATAATTGTGTTGACCCGTGGACTGGCGGGTAGACTTCACCGACTTACCGCGAAGAACATCACCATAGCAGGTACTGAGAGTGGTTTGTATGGAACATCGGCAGAACTTCGCCTCAGTGGACACACATCGCGCTATAATTGTATACAGACGTGGCAGGTGTACGAAGAGCATTAAGTCATGGGCGGTCGCGGAGGCAACTTGGAAACAATGTAGACCAAGTGGCACCAGCATAGCTCAGCCCAGAGCAGCTCACAATACATCAAAGGATGTGGAATAAACCAGTAATCAGGCAGATGAACGAAGTATCAGCAGAAACAGGAGATGACAGAAGATGTGTTGTACTGTTGCCGAACCATACTGAAAACTAAACAGCGCAGGGTCAGTCCCCTGATCGGTAACGCCACGCAGTGCAGCGAATCAGTCACTTTTGTCATGATGCGAGAACTTCCGGTCTGGGGCATCGCCTGACGACTGCACCCGAGCACCGACAAATAACATCAATAACAACAAAAGCGCAACAAGAAGATGGCTGCTCGCCAGGTCGGGAGCGCCGGACGCTCACCAGATGTTTGCCGAGCGCAGCGTCACATCATCATAGACCTGAGGCGGAAACATAAACCCCATTGTCGGGGGGAATAAAACGCCTTTGCGCTTTGCCCAAATCCACTTAAATGAATATGAATGAGTTTGCGCAGCTCGCTGCCGTCCAATCCAGTGTCGGAAGGCAGTGAGCGTCGCTGGACACAGAGCGACAGGCCTCCAGCCGTAACAGCTAACACATAACCACACCGCGCAGCGTCCGTCTGTCAGTCAGCTGCCCACGCTGCACCCCTCGTCCGTGACCCCACTCCGTCGCGGAACTGTCTCCGGCCGGACAGGGCTCACTGGTCCGCCCGCCACCGACCGCCCTCCGCTGACCCCCGGGTGTCGAGTTCCCCACGGCTCTGTCAGAGTTCTCCCTCATCGCGCCGCCGTCCTGCCACCGCCACCGCACGCCGGTCCAGCCGGTGCAGTCCCGACCGGCGCCACTTAGCTGCCCGAGGTGAGCTCGTCCGAGGTGACCGGCTCGTCCTGCAGCCGGTCACCTCGGTCACCTCGGACACACCTCGGGCGTGACACGGAGAGGACACGCCCGAGGTGGAGACCGGCTCGTCGGAGGTAGAAGGCGTGGGCGACGCACGGCTGCTACAGAAACTGACGGATATGTTGACTGGGTGGACGACCGGGTGTGACTCGGCGGTGAGCAGCTCCGCTTGGCTGCCCAGCGCCTCCACATGGACCGTCATCGGCAGGTAGATCGAGCCTCCGCTGTGTAACGCGAACACAGACACCTGCTGACTGCGTGTCGCCGCCGCTGCCGCCAGCGTCGCGGGACCAGGCTTCTGGTCGACGGAAGGCGGCGGCGGCCGGCAGCACCGCTTCGGGTCCGCCCTGTCACCCATGTCGTCAGAGAAGCGCTTATTCAGGCTGGTCTTGAACTTGTACATGAAGGCGGCGCTCTCCTCCGAGCTGCGACTGCTGCTTCTCGGAGGGTGCGCCCGCTTCGCCTCGCTCGATTGCTGTGGACCAGGCGCGGTGCGCCAACTCATATACGGCCATTGTGCGGATCTACACGCTTGGGTTCACATAAGCTGTCTGAACAGTGAACTATCACAAGTTGATTATTGCAAGGAAATTAAATTTGTGAATGCGATACTATTTCAGTTTTGAATACATGACTTATATGTGGCCTTATTGCCTTTTCGTCAGCTACTTACCGTATTAGCTGAACATGCAGTTTAAAATGTGCCCAATTAAGCATAATATAGGGATATCCTAGCCGTTCTTTTTTATTAAACTGATTCAAGGTTCTTTACAGGGAAACATCAAACGCATCTCCCTTTTGTTTATCTGCGTTACATGAGGAGTTAGTCACCGTTGAAAGAAGCGCTATGAATGAAGAGGGGGAGCTGTGGCAACCTTTGAGGACCAGCTCGACATGCTCGTGCAGGTGGTTCATCAGCCGGGAGCAGATGGGGTCGCCGGGCATGAAGCCCTCGTGTTCCACCATCCACTGCATGGCCTCCCGGAGGCACTCCCGATAGCCCTCTTCATAGCGGCTGGGGACGGCGGCCGCCGCCGGGCTGCTGCTGCTGCTGCTGCTGCTGTCACCCTCTGAGCCACCGCCACCGGCGTCTGCGAGGAGAGAGAGAGAGAGGGGACACAATGACTAGCCATCCATTTACAGCACGCCGCGCGCCGCCGCGTCGCACAACACAGAGGGGTCAGCGCCGTGGGACGACACCGACTCAGGGTACAGCCAGGGACGGCGGGCACATCTCAGGATAGAAAAGACAGCGGTGTTCGTGATGGCTGACGTCAGATGACGTCAGCTGGCTCAGGTCAGATGACGTCAGCTGGCTCAGGTCTAGGTACCGATTCCTGTGGTATGACCTGACCGGGCTCCACTGCTCTCACATATAGGGGGGGGGGGGGGGTCTTACCTCGCCGGTGCAACAACGAATCAGAGGAGCACACCAAAAGCAACGTGTCCAAAACAACCAACGTTAAATATAAACTTATATGTAGCTGCGTGGGTAGCTTAAATATACATACCAATTGTGTGTGGTGGGTGACCGGCAAATCATGAGGTCATTTGAGGAACAAATGTGCATCGAAAACATAAATGAAATGACCAAATAACCTTGCAAGAACTTTTCCTAATCAATTTATATTCGAATGTCATCAGAATGCAGTGACACCACTGGCGCACGTGCTCTCTCCGCGAGAGGCGCGTGCCTTGAGAGTGGGAAGAGCACTCTACCACTGACGGCACGTGAGCAGCTGCACGTGCCGTCTGACGTCAGCAGATCGATCGCAAGCTCAGAGCGGCGGCTCGTCCATCTAGTACTGGCTGCAACAGCTCGGCGCCGACCCGCCTCCGTCACAAAATCCGTTACCGTTCCGTTACCGTTCCGTTACCGTTCCGTTACCGTTCCGTTACCGTTCCGTTACCGTTCCGTTACCGTTCCGTTACCGTTCCGTTACCGTTCCGTTACCGTTCCGTTACCGTTCCGTTACCGTTCCGTTACCGTTCCTTACCGTTCCGTTACCGCCCCGTTACCGTTCCGTTACCGTTCCGTTACCGTTCTGTCACTTTTTCGCCTCGTCACGTGTTAGTTCAGATACCGTTACCATGACGTCAACGTTTCGCTGTTATTAGGATTATATCTTCTTCCCTTGAT